>JAHLJT010002406.1:37752072-37940746 GCA_031308135.1 Acheta domesticus
GCTACGTAAAAATAAAAAACTAAGTGATTTCAATAATAAAATGACTTATTTGGTTTATTACGGCAGGTTTAATTGTTGTCATTACCAGTGGCGTAGCGTCAGGGGACGCTGAGATGCTGAGCATCCCCGTATATAAGAACCTTAAATACTGTATTGATAATCTTACAAGTGGTCTGTTGAGCGAAACACTTTTTGTATTAATTTAAAATTGATTTCCTATGATTGAATTCGGCGGGCTGTTGAAGCTGGCCTCTGATTGCTTGAAAGCTAAAATACTTCAGCGTCTGCCGCCAGATTGCGACGAGCAATGACGCATGCGCAGATGGCGAGGTTCCCTTCTCCTCTCTTCACCCCTGGCCCAGAGAAACCCGACTGCTTTACGCTAGCGTCTACTGCGGAAAGAACCTCGTTTGTGCACGAGAGCGCAGCACACTTCAGGCGTTCAGTAAATTATCTTTCTCTCTCTCACTCGGGAGTCCCCGCTTGGTCATGGGTACAAACTGTAGAAATAGTGCCTGACTACTATTTCTTAATTAATATCCAAGAAATTGTATTATCTCTTAAATAGATTACATATTGTTTAAGTCTGCAATGTATAAATTAACAAATGGTCTTATTGCCATTCGCGTATAAGAATTAAAGCTGAGCCATTGTATAATTTGCTTTCAAGACATCGGCAGCCCTGACTGCTGTGAGGATTTTGTGGGAAGCGCCTACACCGTCGTAAGCAATCGAGATCGTGGAAGTAGTCTCAGTGTATCTGCCTTGTGTTGCGTTCGCCTGTTAGATGAAGTAGTTGATAGTGACATTTTGTGTGTTATTGTTGAGCATCCCCAAACGTGTGAGTCACGCTACGCCACTGGTCATTACGCCCAGCCATTGTGAACTGCGGTCTGGTGCCCTCACAACTGCGGTAAAGCTTTGGGGTATGTTCCCGCGCGTAAGAGACATGTGTACCTATCTCCGAAATAAAATGTGCAGCAGAACATTAATTCTAGTCGTAACCAGGAATTTTTAAAACTTATGCTCTTTTAAAAGGACACTGGGTCTCAGGAGGTTAAGTAGATACATTTTATAACCCACATTTGGTTGATATAAGTTTAATAATTTTTTTACTGAGCATTTTTAAACATCAAAAATTGATATTCTTTTAAGTTTGCCGATAAAAGAAAAGCTCTCAGAACTCTTTCATTACTTTAGCAATCTGTTTTTTATGGAAGTGTGGCACTTTTTGGGCTTAATTTAATAAGGCATAAAGATAACATCACTAAACAAATGTATAGGAACACCTTGCTGTGGTTTGGGCCACTCGGAAATTTAGAACTTTGATAATGGGACGCCCGTTCACTGTTATAACGGACCATAAATCACTCACCTTTCTGATGAGAAGCCATACCACCAATGAGAGGTTGCTGCGGTGGACTCTCTGGCTCCAACAGTTCGAATTCGATAACGAATATTGTGAAGGGCGGAAGAACGTGTTACCCGATTACTTATCGAGGATAACAGTGAAAGAAAAGGAATCAGCGGAAAGCATGGTAGTGGCGATTCAAGTAAGTGACATCCATCCCAAGTGGACGACGGACGCAGTGATCGAGATGCAACAGCAAGACCAATGCACCCGCGAGGTGATGAAATTGGTGACATGTCGACAATATGTCACGGTGGTCTCTAAGACACGCTACCAGAACCCAGGGTGTTGACGGATCTACAAAGGCATCGTCTTAAGGAAGCGGGCAGAAGGACAAATTTCGGATTTGAATTCCGAAGGAGAACCGCAAGAAATTAGTGTTTTCAACCCATGAGCATTACGGTCATTTCGGAGGAGAGAAAATTGCCCAAATTTTGATAGATTAGTGCTATTGACCTAATATGAGAAGAGAAGTTCGGCAGATAATCAGAGCGTATGACGTAGTCAAAGGACGAAGAATCCGAACCAGCAATACGAGAGCGAGCGGCGAGCGATCGTACCACAAGGCTCGCAAGAGTTGTGCGCGGTCGATCTATAAGGCCCGTTACCCAAACCCAAGTTCGGTAACCAGCATCTTTTCGTAATTTTGTATGTTTTCTCAAAATTTGTGCAGATCCATCCTATCCGGAATGCAGCAAATTGTATAAGGCTACAAATGAAAAAGTTCGTGGAGATGTGCGGAAAGCCGAAAATATTCAGCGACAGAGGGTCACAATTCACCAGTGGTCGATGGAAGAATGAGATGGAGGCACTAGGGATCGCTGTCCATGTCACGGCAGCACGACACCCTCTAAGCAACTCCAGCGAACGCATCATGAAGGAATTGTCACGATAATTTCGGGTGTACGCTTCAGAAAACCACAGAGCCTGGTATGAAGCCGTGCCATTGTTAAATGAATCAAACGCCGCACCGTGGGAAACCCATTTCAAGGAGGACTAGACCTTCGACATCAAGATCCCACTGGAGGTGAGCGACGTGAGCCTGATTTCAATAGAAGACCGAATAATTTATGACAAGCTAAGAAAATCGGCCAAGAGAAAAGATTCACAAAAGTAATTTTTGTGGAGGGCGTATAACGTCTGTGACGAAGTTTTGGTTCGGTCACCGCATTCGTCTTCGTCGGAACAGAAAAAGTTGGAGAAATTCTTTCCATTGTATACGGGGCCAAACGAAATTGCAAAAATATTGGAAAACAATGCTGTTGTATTAGGAAATAGAGAACAGGGACTGGGAGTCCAGAATTTTAGTAATATCAAGCCATATGTAGAGACGAGAGAACGTAATGGCAACGACGGGAAATGATCTACATTATTTTCGAACTGATAGGAATACGATGTATATTATGTTATGGTAGGTTAGGTTTTTTGTGTGTCATGTTATAGAAGAAGGAAGATTGTAGTAGATTTACGATAATTAGCTTGTAACTATAGTGAGTGTGCCAAAAGTGGAAAAGTGCAATGTGTAGTGCTACGAAGAAAGTGATAGCGGTGCAGGATGCTTTTAGTAGCAACGATTTGGTAGCAAGATTCGACAGATGTCTTACGCATAAACGCCACAACAGGTGTGTGTTTTGAAGAAGCCAACTAATCGCAGACTTCGTCGGCGACGTAGTGACGTCTTACTGCTGGGGGAGCTGTGACATCTCACATGAACATATTGGCCTCGTATATATCCCTCACGTCGTTAATATCTACATTAGAGATTTGTTCAAATTATTATATTTATGAGTACATGTGCTTTAAAAAGTCATATTCAGTTTCTCGAAAACTTTACCATTTTCTGTGAAAAGTAGTTCAACATTTTGCATTTTCAGAAACGCTCACACACCATTTTCTCATAAATATCTCCAAATTTTTTCTTCAAACTTTTCGAACGGATTATGCTAATTGCATTCTTTAATATAATGTAAAGTTCATTTTGGGGTATTTTTTCGTTTCTAAAATTATACAAATGTAATAATTTGAAATCTCTCTATTGTTAGTATGCACATTTCCAGCAATTTGTAAACATTATTGTATTTGTGAGTTAAAGTGATTTAAAGGACTTCTAATGTTCTTCGAAAACTCAAAAAATGTCTGTGAAAAAGAGCGGTTGATCCACAGTTTACGGTACCCCGAGCACTACACTTCCTCGATTACTACGCCATTACGTGATTCGATTCTCTTCCAATCGGTGCGGAGGAACGTTATCGTTCATGAGAGAGCAATCGTTTACATTCTTTTCAACGAGGCTTTCTACCACTCGTTTGAACTCACTTATGGGTTAAAGTAGGGTGTACAGTACATCCTTAGAGAAGCAAAGTTTTCAGACGCCCGCCGCATTATAATGCCAAATTTCTTTTAAAGGCAAGTTTTCTCGCTTCGCTCGCCCGGATCCAAGTCACGGCGAGGCTCGGGCCTTCGGCCCTCGCGTTCGCTATAAACAACCTTGAGTCTATCCACCGCATAATTACCAATTCACTTTTATAAGAAATCACCTCAGTAAGCACTTTCTAGGCTCTAGTATTCAAACTGCGCAGTCACAAACACGTGAAGATGCGCGAAACGCTGGTTACTAAATTTAGTAAATTTACTAGTACCGGAATAATAAATTTATGCTCTTTTATGTTCCATCATTTTTAAGAAAACTTCTTTTAAACGGGACTCTCGCCTTCAATAGAAGGCCTTCTAAAGGGAATACTACCTATTTTGAAGATCTATCAGGGAACTGTGTTCGATATAAAATTACATTTCCAGTGTGAAAAATGAATTTTAAGGAAAAGTGTTGTTTAAAAGTACCGCATAAATGACTAATCCATCGTTCACGACTCGAGAATCAGACGTGAACGATACTAACGAACGTATCATGCAGGCCGTGACAGCGACGGCCAGCGGCGGGTCGGTGTACCGTAAACTGTGAATCAGCCAAAAGAGCTTCAAATTTCGAATTTACAGTAGCGCTTAAACACCATTTTTCAACCAGCTCCAATCTTTTTTAACGAAAATTGCTATTTAGAGCGAGGTTCGACTGTTCTTTGATATTCTCAAAATAAATTTCCGTTCTATTACGAAACCAAAAATTCAGAAAATGTCGAAAAAGATGTACTTTAGGAGGCAATAGATGGCAGATGGTAAGAGTATGTGTTAAATCGGAAAAGCGGGCCAGGGCCAAAGGAAATAGAAAACTAATACAGGGAAGCCTGAGCCATTCTGTAGCACCAGTAGTTTCTTCAAACTTTTTGTAAGGATATTGAGAATTTTACTCTTTCAGATGATATAAAATTAAGTTTGCTGTATTATTTTGTGTTTTCAATAATTACACAAATGTATTTTTTTAAAATATCTCTCAAGTCTTTGTTATGCACATTTCCAGCTATTAGTGTATAATGTATTTGTAGTGTGGAAGTGCTCCAAAGGACTTCCCCTGCAGTGTTCCGAAAATTCAAAAGATTTCTGTGGAAAAGATCCAAATTTCGCATTTACAGTAACACTTAAATGCCATTTTCTCATAAACGGCTCCAAATTTGTCAATGAAAAGTTCCTTATATGACGAGGTTTAACTCTTTCTTAATATTCTTAAAGTAATATTTCAGTTCCACGATTATGAAACCAAAAAATTTGACAAAATTTTAAAACTGTACTTCGGGCAGCTATAGATGGCAGATGGCTAGAGTATGTGACTTGTCTGAAAAGCTGGCCCAGACTGAAGAGACTAAAAACTAACTAGTATGAGAAAGCCATAATGTATGCCATTCTGTAGCATTACTACTTTCTTTCTTCAGCATTACAAATTCCTCAGCCTGTCTCTTCTGCTTTCATACCAACTCCATTCCTCAAACTGTGTTTCCCATCGCTTTCATTCTTCAGTAGCGTTTTTCTTCTTAGCTCTGGCCCCACAAACATAGCAAAGCATGTCTCAATTCTGTGACATTTTTTCTCCACCTGCAGTTTAAGGTCATATTACTGAATGCAGTTGTTGTAGCCCTAATGTGCACATGCTTAGATCCCATAATAAGTGCAGCATGCACAAATTTCACATTGAAGCAAATTTAAAATCATTGGCTGTGTGTCTTTTCCTCTCACACACAATGTTTAGAGAGCTTATGGCATTACAGATTATACTAAGCAAGAATTTTCAATACATATACAATGTTTTATAGAGTATCGTGTAATTTGTTAGTTTGCGACTTAAAATGACATAATTAACTTAAAATAATTATTTAAAAATAATTCTTATAATTAATAAAATTTCTTATAAATAATTTTATCATAATTAATTCTGTCAATCAAAAATAATTGTTAGCTCGAATTCTACAATGACAATCAATTTTTTAAATGTGTGAATGTCTTCCCATGTTTTCCCTGTATTTTTTTCTGGAATTGAAATTCTTTGCGTTTTCCTGTTTTTCCTGTGTTTTCCAGAAAGTGTTCACCCTGTATATATTCCCTTAAGATTAAAAGCTATATTTAATAATTTTACCCTTTATTCATGGTGATAAAAGATAGTTATTTCCTTTAAATGTCCGGGGGGGATCCAGAAGTTTTTGAAAAGTATTTTAATTAATCTTCTTGACTATTTACATTACTACATATTTCTGAAATTATAACTCTGTAAGTGATTTTTGCATGTTAAGAGCCCTATACCGAAATTCTTAGTACCTAAAAAATTTCAAGGTCTAATCATGATGAAGGATGAGATAGAGAGATTGAGAAATATTCATTCTTTTACAAATTTGGGTTAAATAAAATCATCATACTGAAAATTTCTGTATTTATCAAAAATGAAATTGATAAAGAAGGAATTACAAAGCTTGTTTTAATTAAGTTAATTGCAGCTGTAAGATAAATTAATCGACAAATAGTGAACTGACACAATAATGAAGAACTGAAAAGGAATTCCTAAATAATTATTCAATCATCATCAGGCACAACACTACTTGGATTTGGAGGTTTTGGTCCACCTGCTCTCTTTGCAACAATAATTTGGTCAACTTTCAATATGGTCCCTGCAGCATTAGTAGCGTATTTTAGGCCCCACATTTTATTTATGTATAAATCTAAGATGCCTGCTTGAACAACATCACCGACAGACGCACCTTCACCCTGAAAACAAAATGAAAAGTTTTTAGAATTTTCTTGGTGTAAATGGATTATTGAAATTGTATATTGTTTCCAATAGAATGTATTCCTCAATTCAAAAATATAAAGACTACATCAATAAACACAGTAACAGCATTCACTTTCAATTTTTGAGGAACTGCAATGTAACCCATTTTGGGAATTATTGCATTGGAAAATAATTTCCTTAGAAACATTAATAGTTATTTTAAAATTAAGTGTGTGAAATGATTTTTGCACAACTGAGTTTGGAAATTTTTGTAGAGACCAACATAAAGACAGAGAGAGAGAGAGAAGAAGAATCAAAATCACGTAAGCAACAATCATTCTGCTCATGAAACAAAAACATTTTTTCTATGATCAAATTAAAATGCACACACTACAAATCATTATTTTCATTGCAAATCTTTAAGTTCGTTGAAACAGAGCACCATCTTTGTGAATGATTGTATAATACAAGGCCAAGGATGGACAAGCAAAGAGGAGGGTAAAGACATAAGAACTGAACCATGAGGATGGGAATGGATGGTGACACTGGGGATGCCAGTGTCACCATCAACCAACAACCATGAGGATGCCAGTAAGAACAGGGCCGGACGTCGAAGAAAAGTAATTTTTTGCACTGTGATGTCATGTTTTTCAGACATCTTTATAAAATATTAACTTTACATGGTGGTACACACAATCATTTTTATAAATTCATAGAATAATTTGCAATAAATGAAGCTTTATAAACAAGTACTAAGATTTATAATGGAGGGTAGTCCTCTTGAATAAAGATTAACATTTCAAAAAATAAATAAAAAAGCAGGGAAGCATAATATAAAAACAAAGAAAATGTGACACAACTAATATTTCCATTGTTATCCATGAATTTTTGTTGGGCTCATTCAGAGCCCTTTCCACAGCACCACTCAGCAGTGCCTCCAAGAGGTGTGACGGATAGCAAAGCATTGGTTTAAATGGAGGTCTTCTCTCAAGTGGCGGAGTGACACTCAATATCTATCTTCATTTTCACACCATTTATCATCAATTCTTTCTTTTTAGTCCTCCTCCAATTCTCTGTTGTCTTGACAATTTACACTTCCCTGAACGTATTAAGTTTGTGTTAGTCTCTCATCTGAAACCAACTAAGAACATTCCTTCCAAATCACCTGATTTTTTTCTAGTGACACTTCAGCATGCACTTGAAATTCGTAGTGCTTAATGTATGCGTAATCAAGTTGTGAACTGAGAACACTTGCATCCCCATTTCACACATAATGCAGGATAGAGCAGCAAGTTTCCAAGTTTGGCAATTTTTTGATAAGAACATTTTTTAAATTATGATCTCCATGGTTGGATGTAGAATGAATACCTCTATCAATATTAATTTTTTTCATTTCCATCTCCTCCAAAATACAGATTTGCAGTCATTGATCTAAGAGTCCACACAGCCTCATCAATCAGCCCATTGTAACAAAATCTCGGCACAGATTCTTATTGTTTTTCAATTTAAGTTTCACTTACTTTTGTGCCATTCACTTGAGATTCTCTCTTCTCTGGCTCAGTCAAATACACTGGTCAGATTGCAGTCAGGCAAATTCGCAGTTGATACTGAGATTATGTCCATGAATGGAATTACATATTATAGATACATGTGATGTTTATCTCCATTACAACTTATTGTTAAGTCAACATTTAAGTTTCTTGTGGAAAGGCAGTATCTAGGCTTAATCTGCGAATGTAACACAACCACGTATTTTTCGAAAAAGAAATATTTAGGAAAAACATCCTTTTATACTCACAGTAATTTTACAAACCTGAATGCTTGGGTGCTAATCATACATGATTTCACTTGAAACACTCACTAAAGGAATTGTGGTTTTAGATAAATACAATGTTGAAGATCAAGATAACGTGAACAATACAATGACCAAGATATGACCTTTAAAGGTATTTTCAATAAGTCATTTTCTGAAAAGTTCTCACGCCTAGAATCTTCACAAAGGCTGTCACCCTCCTCCCTTCACACACATTTGCCTATACACTCGCACAATTTCTTACCTGGTCAAGAAATGAACTTTTTTTTTCCATCCGGTTATCTACAACTTAACCCTCATTAAAAGAAATTGAACTTACCTCTACATCAAATCCAAAGTTCTTCTTTCCTTCTTCATGAGCAGCATACAATTTTGATAGAACATCATTTGCTTTAACTCCAGAATTTTCAGCAAGAATCTTCACAAAGCTTTCTAGTGCTGTGGCAAATCTTTTAACAGCATATTGCTCCAAACCAGGTAAAGTCTCACCATAAGATGCAATTTGTCGTGCTAATTCTATCTCAGTAGCTCCACCACCAGGAACAAATCGACCATCCTATTCAAAGAAAACGGTATTTATAAATATTACTTTAAGAGAAAGAAGGTAACAGTTACAGCAACAGGAGAAAAGCATTTGACATGGCTATTGTGTCAAACACTGAAATATTTCACCTTAGTAATGCCTTTGAATGTGTTCACACCATCATCCACAGCTCTCTCAATATCATCCATGTAGTTATCTGTAGAACCTCTTATCACAATTGTTGATATGCGAGATTCCCTTCCTTCCAACCGGAAAATGACAACTGAGGTTTCACCCACCTCATCCACTCGAACCTCATCTGCATATCCAAGTTCTTCACGAGTGGGAGCAGTCTGTGAAAAAAGAAAGTCATCTCTGGAAAACTTAAATACAAAATATGGAAAAAAGATTTATTAACAGTGCAGTTACCTCAATTATACATGCTTTCAGAGTGAAGTGAAAAATAATTTTAAAAAATTAAAATATTTTAATGTAACACTATTTTTGTAGACACGGACTATTTTTATATTATAAAAAGCAACTTCAGGGAGTTAAAACCTGCTTTTCTGCTAGAGTTATTTATAAAATATTTTTCAAATTTGAAATTAATGTGCAATTTTTATAACATGTTTTCCTTTGCTAAAGTATGAGTTTATTGTTGCAACAACTGAAGTGCGACTTGAATACTGAAGGGAATAAAATAACAGCACAGAGTAAACAAAGGGTGCCTTCATTCTTGCATTTGTACTCTCCCTAAAGTCAGAACAGCAAATTACAACAGAAAAGGGGCAATGAGGACATATATTGAGACACACTACCTCTCATCACCACCACCATTTATTATAAGCACACATTATCTTGAGCCCAATAATAGGGCTCCCCACTCCTTTCAGTATCTCAGTTGAGACCTAACCTATCTCCCTGGTTATAAACATTACATCTCGATCAGGTTTTTGTCCAGTTTCCCTGATCCATTGAGCAAATGCTCAGATGGCCCCTTGTTTTGCTTCCGGACGTAAATGTAGCTTCACTGTGCACAAGTTTTGTTGAGTACTCCTTTTGCTTGTAGTGGTGGGAGTAGAACTGATGTTCATTACTATATTTGTTAGCAATACAGAAAAATTAAATCAGCAGTTTTTACAGCAGAAGAAATTTATCAGTCAAAAGGACACGCACAAAAAGCTGCACTATTGAACCAGCTCATATCAATGAAGATGCAAGAAGGAGATGATGCACATGAGTACACAAGACAATTTTTTGATGTGGTAGACAAATTGACAGAAATTGAGGTTTCTATCAATCAAGATCTTTTAACTGTAGTGTTATTACGCAGTCTGCCAGAATCTTTCGAAAATTTCAGGTGAGCCATGAATTCACGAGATGTATTACCTTCCCCTGAAACATTAAGAATTAAAATTGGAGAAGAATTTGAAGCACGGAATGATAATGATCGAAATACGCAGGACGCGATGGTAGCCAGGAATTCAAATAAGAATAGTTATAAGAAGTTTTGACAAGAAGTGCATCAAAATACAGAATACAAGAAGGATTCTAAAACGCGATGTTACAATTGCGGGGGAATAGGACATTGAGCTAAGAACTGTAAAAAGCTGAAAAAGTCGACACAGCCAACTGCAAGCGGTGGAGAATACTTATCTTTATACGTTTTATCAAATAGGAAGAAAGAAGAGCGTCACCAAATAGAAAAGAAAAACATGAGTAATACTAAATGGTGCCTAGATAGTGGATGTACATCACATATGTGTAAGGATATTAATACAGTCAAAATTTTAGACAAGACAGCACAACTTAATCTTGCTAGCAATTCAAATACTGAAGTTGCAGGAACGGGTACTGTTTCAGCCATTTCTAAAGTGAAAGGCAGACGAAAAATAATTGATTTTCAAGAAACATTACTTGTTCCAGACTTACGTTCTAATCTGATATCTGTGAGTAAGATTACGAACAAGGGCCATTATGTACTATTCAAAAGGACAAAGGCTGAAGTTTTTAATACTGAAGGGAATAAAATATGGAAAACATGGAAAATCATTATTGACTGCTTATTGAATAAATGATTTATATTACTTTAGCAGCTTTAGTAATCCCGAATCAAATAAGATTGTTGAAGAAAAAGTAAAACATTGTGGTCTAGTAAACATTCGATAGAAGAATGGCATGATTGTTTAGGTCATTTAAATTTGCATGATCTACACGTGGCAGTGAAAAAGATATGCATACAAGGTATCAATATTCAAAATATCAATGATAATTTTAAATGCAAGATATGTTTGCAAGGTAAAATGTCCCGATTCTCATTTCCAAAATTCTCCGAAAGGAAAGATACAATAGGAGAGTTGGTACATTCTGATGTTTGTGGACCAATGCGTGTTAATTCAGTTGGTGGGAACAAATATTTCTGTACATTTATTGACAACTGTTCAAGTTGGTGCGAAATAAATATCATTAAGCATAAGAATCAGGTTGATCAAGAATTTGATAATTTTAGAATCTTCATGGATACCCAATGGGGAATTAAAATAAAAAGTATTCAAACGGATAATGGATCTGGATATGTTAATAAAGATTTTGATTACGTTCTGAAGATTGATTGATTGATTGATTAAGGTTTAGAGGGCGCTTCAACTGCCAAGGTCATTGGCGCCCATGTCGAAGTATTTAAAAAAGGGAATAGGTTCAGTATGTGTTACAGATGGAGCCTACCCTCTAATTAAAATCATATACATAAGGAGAGACTTGAATTCTACATCGAGTATTCAAGTAGTAGGACAGAAAGAATATATAACAAACACGTAAAATTCATAGTAGAACTAAAAGTTGGCTGTAAAGGGGCCAAAAATAAAACAACAAAAAGTAAAACACTATTCTATTCTCTCAAATAAGATTATATATTCCGCTTTCCCTCAAGAAGCAAAAAACTTTTGAGAGCGCGGAATCGTCATCCCCGAGCACCTCCCTTAGCGAGTTGCCCAGGCCATGTCTTCGTCGGTTGCCTAAATATTTCCTGCAGTTCAGGAGGACGTGTTCCACAGACAGAGCCGTCCCGCATGAGTCACATACGGGAGGAGTTTCTCCTCGAAGGAGGAAACCGTGGGAAAAATGGCAGTGTCCAATTCGAAGACGAGTTAAAATTACTTCCTCACGCCTAGAGGAGCGAGATGAGGAACGCCAGGGAATTACAGAATTCTTTATCCCACTTAGTTTAAAATTGGTATTGTGCCACTCTGTTTGCCACGCTCTAAACAGAGATCGTTTCAAGTAAGCCTTAACATCGGACAATGGCACAGCAGGAACGTCGATACGAGTATTACGAGTAGCAGACTTCGCCGCCAGGTCGGCCAGCTCATTCCCTGTGATTCCCACATGGCCTGGAACCCAACTAAGAACCAGGTCATAGTTGCGGGACATGAGACTATGAATCAGGTTTTGAACTGATTTTGTCAGGTAGTCTGACGAAGGCCGGGAGACAGCCTGAAGAGAACTGAGAGAATCAGAACAGAGAACTACTCGCTGCAGCGTCGTTGACTCGATGTACATTAGGGCTTTGAGTATTGCATACATTTCAGCTGTGAATGTACTGCACTGTGAATGAAGACGATATGATTTGGTGGCCCGGATGCAATGAAAACTACACGCCACTGCGTCATTGTGCGATGACCCGTCCGTGTACAAGAATAGATGATCCGGATAGGCTTCCCTCATATCCTGAAACTGCTTCTGGTAAACCAGAGGACTAGTATTTTGTTTGGGAAGATTGGAGAGTCTGAGGTCAATATTGGGGGGAAGGAGTTTCCAGGGGGGAATCAGGTCATTTGGGGGTTTCACAGGAGTGGGAAGATCGACATTAAGTCCCCGCAAAAGATTTCGCAATCGAATGCCTGGGGGCTGGGGTAGCGATGTTCGAAGAATATAAGAAGATTCATATTTTGGGCGAGTGATTATTCGGCGACAAGGATGATTAAAGAGACCTGACACTTTAGCACCATAAGACGCTAATAGAATATCTCGCCTTATTTTTAAGGATGGCTCCCCAGCGTCAGCTAGAATGCACTCGATTCGGCTGGTGCGATACGCGCCTGTTGAGAGGCGAATACCTGCGTGGTGTATGCTGTTGATAGGTCGAAGGGTGGAAGGAGCTGCAGAACCATACACTTCACTACCGTAATCCAATGCTGAGCGAATGAGTGCTCTGTATAACCGCAGTAGGGTAATGCGGTCGGCTCCCCATGAAGTGCCACTAAGCATTCGAAGAAGATTGAGGGGGGAGACGCATCTGGTTTGCAATGTGCGGATATGAGAGCGCCACGTGAGGGACTTGTCAAAAGTCAGCCCCAGAAACCTGGCAGAGTCAGTGAATGGAAGCTGATTTCCTCCCAAGTACAGGATTGGATCGCTATGCAAATGGTATATTCTGCAGAAGTGCAGTCCAGTGCATTTAGTAGGTGAGAACTTGAAACCTGTCGACATGCTCCATTCATGCAGCTTGTTGAGCACCAGTTGGAGTTGCCTCTGGATCACACTTATGCTGCTGGATGAACAAAAAATGGCAAAATCATCTACAAACAGCGATGCCTTCACAGGTTCCCTCACGACCGACGCTATACTATTGATGGCTATGGCAAACAGAGTGACACTTAGTACCGAGCCTTGGGGGATGCCGTTTTCAAGGGGGTGACTGTTAGACAGTTTGTCACCGATGCGAACTCTGAAAGATCTGTCCGATAAGAAATTTTGGAGGAATAAGGGGAGCTTCCCCCTGAATCCCCACGAGTGCAAGGTTCGCAGAATGCCATACCTCCAAGTGGTGTCATATGCCTTTTCTATATCGAATAGTACGGCGACAAGGTGTTGTCTCAGAACGAACGAGGTTGAAATTTCCGTTGCAAAAGCGACGAGATGGTCAAGGGTAGACCGGTGTTTCCTGAAACCGCACTGAATTGGTGCCAGTAGGTTTCTGCACTCCAAGGTCCAGACCAAGCGCTGGTTTACCATCCGTTCCAGCACTTTGCAAACGCAGCTGGTGAGAGAGAGAGGTCGGTAGCTCGATGACAGCGACCGATCCTTTCCCTCCTTCAGAGCTGGGATAACTATGGCTTCTCGCCATACAGCAGGGATGGTGTGCTCTTCCCAGATGCGATTATAAAGGCGGAGGAGAAATTGCATCGCCACATCAGGAAGATGTTGTAACATTAGGTTGTGTATTTCATCAGGACCTGGGGCAGTTCGTCTGGCCAATGCAAGAGCAGAGCGCAATTCCGATATGGAGAAAGGTGTGTTGTAATCTTCACACGCTCTGCAGAAGAAATCCAACGGACGGCTCTCCATCCTTTCTTTGATCAAAAGAAAGTCAGGAGCGTAGTTCGCCGAACTTGACATGGCTTCATAGTGCGCGGCGAGTTCCTCTACAATCATATCTGGGGATGTAATAATTTCTCCGTTTTTCAGGAGA
This sequence comes from Acheta domesticus, assembly GCA_031308135.1. NCBI lineage: Eukaryota > Metazoa > Arthropoda > Insecta > Orthoptera > Gryllidae > Acheta > Acheta domesticus. The sequence continues at coordinate 37,766,436 of JAHLJT010002406.1, forward strand.
CCTGGCACCGTATTTGGTAAAGAGTGTCCTCTTATCTGTCGAATTTTCCTCCATACCAGGCGTGGTGGCGTGTGACAATTGAGAGACGAAACGTACGCTCTCCACGATGCATTTTTGCTCTCTAAGATAGTTCTTCTAGCCTTCGCCCTGCATCTTTTATACTCGATTAAGTTATCCACTGTTGGATAGTGTCTGAGGCGTGCCAGTGCCTTTTTTCGAGCACTGACCGCTCTCGAGCAGTTCTCATTCCACCACGGAACGAAAGGATGTCGCGGTTTAGCACTTGCCTTCGGAATTGCGATGGAAGCGGCAGCGAGTACAGCGCTATTAAAATGTTCTGTCATTTCATCCACATTTCCGAAGGGACCGTCTGATAGGTTAACATTATTCTGGAATGTCGACCAGTCAGCTCGTCGCACGATCCATTGAGGGGGCCGTGCACAACTACGGCGAAGATGATCAATGTGGACAATCGTGGGGTAATGGTCGCTTCCATAAAGATCTTCTAATATGGTCCACCGCATAGCAGTAGCAAGTGAGGAGCTGCAAAGGGCTACATCAATAGCCGTGCTAGAATTCGTAGCTACGGCAAAATGAGTTGGTTCCCCAGTGTTGAGAATAGCCAAATTCATGGTGTCGATGACTGATTCCAAAATAGCACCTCTTTGACACGTACGAGAGGAACCCCAAAGAGGGCTGTGGGCGTTTACATCACCCACAACCAAGAAAGGTGTGGGCAATTGGTTTATTAGACTTAGAAGGTCATCAGCCGACACCGTTTGTCTTGGGGGAATATAGACATTACATACGGTGAGTGAGAGGGACGGCAGATATACCCGCACACAAACTGTTTGAAGGTCAGTGTGAACAGGGATTTCCGCAGAATGCAGCGAATCCTGGACCAAAGTAGTAACTCCGCCGTGAGCGCGAAGGCCGTCATCGACATCAACCCTATAAGGAGTGAAACCGCGAAAGTGTATGGACCGTGATGGAGAAAGATGCGTTTCCTGTAAGCAGAAAATTGATGGTGTATAACGGGACAATAAGAGTTTTAATTCGTCCCGTCGGAGAGAAAATCCGTTCAGATTCCAGGATAGGAGAGCCGTTGTTTAAAAAGTTAAGAGGATTTCTTCTTTTCCTTTTTTCGCCTCTGCCGCCCGAAGGAGCGAGTGTCCACCCCGGCTGAAGTTTCCTCCGAGGCAGACTCATCCTGACCACTGCTCGACAGGCTGAGAGATCGCTCAGAGCGAGTTTCAGGAGTCGGGGTAGGTGGTCGGAGTTTGGAGGATCTATCGTTTTTCTTGTCCAGGCCAGCAGGCCGTGTGACATCAGCCTTCTTGCGCGGCTGAGAAGTGGATTCTTGTTCTGTCTTTGTCTTTGTTGTCTTCTTGGGTGGTGTCTTGAATTTTGTGGGGATTATTATTTTCCCACCTTGCAGAGGCGATGTCTCCTCAGGGAAGTCCACTGGGGATACCTGGCAACAAAAGTTCGCTACTGGGGGAGTAGCACGAGAGGACTGAATGCTCGTCGCTTTGACAGTGTTCGCTAGAGTGCTAGAAAAAGAACGCCTGAGATCCACAGGGTTCTTAGTGGGGATCCACAGGGTATCGGCGTTTCGCTTCCGGAAAAGATACCTTCTCCGTCACCCTAATCCTTTGAATCTCCCTCTCTCTCAGATATGTGGGGCACTTGTTGGAGTTGGCCGCATGGTCTCCTTCACAATTTACACAGCGGGCTGGTGATGAACAAGGGTTGGGATCGTGCGCGGAATTACCGCACTTTGCGCAAGCAGGGCTTACGGCCATGCACCTTTGTTGTGTATGACCGAACCTCTGACACTTAAAGCAGCGCAGGGGGTTCGGCACATACTGCCGCACGCGAAGGTTATAATAACCACAGCTAACATACTCTGGGAGAGAAGGGAGATTAAACGTCAGGATCAAGGTAGAAGTGGGGATCTCTTTCCCATTCTCCTTCCTCCTGATCCTGTACACCTCCGTTACACCGTAGCTCTTGAAAAAGGAAAGAAGTTCATCCTCGTTTTCAGTCGCAAAGTCTTCATGGTTGACCACTCCCTTACATAGGTTAAGTGTAGGGTGAGTGGTCACTTCCACTTGGAGGCCGGCAATCTGTTCAGTTTTTAAAATCTTTTCTATTTGTTCGTCGGTGCGTGCTTCAAAGAGAATTGTACCATTTCTTTGTCGCACGACCGCTTGAAGCTTTCCAAAACTCTCCTCAATTGCTCGCGCAAGGCGGACCGCACTAACACTTTTGAAAGTTTTTTCAGTTTCCGAGCAAGACATCAACAGAAACCGAGGCTTTCTTGGTTTATCTTCTTCCCGGAGGAAGAAGCTATTTAGATCAACTGTTCTGTCACATCTCCTCTTCCTTGCAGAAGAGGGCAGGGGGGGTTGTTGAGTATCCATGAGATGGATATAAATTCATCTCCGTGCTCCCCACCCACCATGGAGTCCAACAAGGGGACACCCCACTGGGGTGCCAGGGCTGACACGAAGATATAGTAGGGGAATGTCACAGCGCTGCACCGCCGTGGATCCCCCCGCTCACTCTGGAGTTCAGTGCAAGACCTAGCCCGAGCCGATTGATCGGGAGTGGGTTAGCTCCCGACCGCCCGTCTAGAAGAGTCCGAGGCCAAAGCGAGTGTATTGACACCTACAAGGAATGTTCCCCAAAAATACGTAGACGTACCCCTTAGTGCAAGCCAAAAAAAACATAGCACCAGGACTAGTTGGGAAACAAACAGGTCTCTCAACTGCCAGGACACACATTCCCTCCGACACGGGTCGCCATGCACGGCAAACACATGGGTGGGCGTTCAGCATACAGAGAAGGCCAGTGAGGAAGAAAAAGGAGTGAAAAGAATATACGTGACATGAAATGAAAAGCAAGACGATGAAAAAAAAATGGAGAAAGGAACACTTGAGAGCCTTCTCTGCATCCCCCCGTCAGGACGTGGACCAACCCACCTCGACGGGACGTTCTGAAGAAATATGGAATTTTACGAAGACTAACTACTCCGTATAATCCAGAGCAGAATGGAATTGCTGAACGAAAAAATCAAACAATGATGGATACTGCTAGATGTTTATTGATCCAATCAGGATTGCCTTCTTATTTATGGGTAGAAGCTGTGAATACTGCCAATTACATACGAAATAGATGCTCGACAAAAAGATTGAATGGAAAATCACCATATGAAATTCTTTTCGGAAAACCACCTGATATATCTTACTTCAAACGATTTGGTTCTGAAGTTTATGTCATGGTTAAATCGCCCGGAAGAAGCAAGCTTGAACCACGTTCCAAGAAAGGATTTTTTGTGGGATACTGTGTAAATACAAAGGCTTATAGGATAAGGATTCCAGATGAAAGAAGAATAGTAGTGTCAAGAGACATCAAATTTACGGAAAGTTCGGTTAAATTCAATAACACATTTGAAGAATTTAAACCGGAAAAGAATTATGATTCAAGTTAATCAAACTTAACTGATATAAAAGGAGGACTGAATAACAACACGAAATCATTTATTGAAATAAATATCTGCCCTGATAAAGATGACAGAAGTAATAAGAATCTTCAATGCAATGACAAAATCAACGAAATAACTGAAATTCACGAATTGAAAGAAGAAACTATTCCACTGGCCCCTACAAAAGGGGATCCTTGTGTTTACGTTAAAGATCAAGATAATGATGATCATGATCATGATGATGATCATTGTTGTATGTTGATGGTATTTTAGTAATGTGTCAAGACCCGAAGAAGATTGAAGACTTTGGACACAAATTATCTAAGTTTTTCGAAGTCAGATATCTTGGTGAAGTGAAATGGTGTTTGGGCATAGATTTTAGAGTAGACGAAGATGCAATAAGTTTAAATCAAAGAACATATAGAGATGACATACTTTCGAGGTTCAATATGGCTAATTGTAATTCTGTGTCTAAGACTGATGTGTGGAAAGACACTGATAGTAAAAAAACCTCCGTTTCGTGAACTTGTTGGATGTTTATTGTATTTATCGATAGCTACACGTCCCGACATCGCTCATGCAGTGAATGTACTGTCCCAATACAATAACTGTTTTAGAAAATCACATTGGGAAGCAGCAAAATGAGTACTGTGATATTTAAAAGGGACTAAAGTCATTGAAATTTGTTACAAAAATAACAGAGAATCTATTATGTTAATGCTGACTACGGTGGATCAATTGATGACAGAAGATCATATACAGGATATATGTATTTTGTATGAATGTAGGGCCTGTGACATGGGATTCCTGAAAGCAGAAAACAGTCGCAGTTTCCACTACTGAAGCAGAATATATGGCTTCAAGCGATGCTGCAAAAGAAGTGGTACATTTGAAAAAGTTCCTTAATGAATTGGGTGCAACTGACACGAAGGTTAAAACTGTATATAGTGACAATCTTAGTGCACAAAAATTGGCAGAAAATCCTGTATTTCATACAAGAACCAAACATATAGATGTAAGTCACCATTTTATTAGAGAAGTTCTAGAAGCTGGATCAATAAATTTGGGGCATCGAGCGTCAACAGAAATGCCAGCTGACATCCTAACAAAAGGATTGGCTACACACAAACATGAGAATTGTGTTTAACTTTTGGAATTTTCAAGATTATCAACGCAGAGATTATCTCGAGGGGAAGTGTTGAATCCCAATCGGGGTATGCCGTTATAATCTCCATGAACCTATGGTTGCCCAGCAATGCACATTGCTTTGCGACCTACCTTATTGATGTGTATAACTTGTTTTTCTAACTGTATCGTAGGCATGTATGATTCAATATACGAATATAATTTCTTCATTGAAACACTTATTTATTTCAACTTTACTAACAATAACCACTAGCCATAATGCCATAAACAAGAATGTGTGTTCGAAACTAAACAAAAAAAATGTCAGAAAAGCAGTATCAAAATAATGTTTTGTACAAGATTGACACAGAATTCACCTGAATCTTTATTCACTCAGGAGAACAGTATTCCTCACACTATCGTACTCGAGATCTAACCTTTCTCCCTTAACCCTTTCAGTCTCAGTGTTGTTCGTGGATAACATAACTTTATTAAATTTTTTGTTCAGTTGATTTTTATTTTTAATTTTCGCCGGGCTACAGTTACGATTGTTGGACTTTCTTATCATCATTTTAATCAGTAGATAGTGTCTCGCATTGTTTTCCACTTAATACTGTGGGTTTCATTGTTGCGCTACCAGGAATATTTCTCTCTGTCTCGCTCGCCCAAGTTTATCGTGGATGGAATATGTATTCTCTTGATAACCTTGTTATATTTGATTATGCATCTTGATTGTTAGGCATGGAAGAATGTCTAGAATAATTTTTGGCTGTCAGTTTTGTGTAATTCGTGAAATATATTACATTAAGTTTGTGTTGTTCGAGAACAACTCTAGGACATAGATTCAGTGAAGTGCGCCACAAAGTGCGAAGACAACTCATTTGCGTTCTGAATCATTTATATACACTATTATGAGTGAAAATGTACAATCGAGTAAGTTTTGAGACAAAGAACTGTTATTTGATAAACAACGGAAATTTATCAGAAGTTAGTGATTTCTCGGACTTCTCCGATGAAAATTGTGATGAATTTGAGACTATTACGAAACATTTGTTACTAACTAGTGAAGAAACTGATGCCCCAGGCATTTCTACTAGAAGTATGTTTATGACAGAGGTTTTGAATAAAGTGACACTCAATGTAACACAAGACGAACAGGTTTTTAGGCCGTCATTTACTAATGAAACATCATTTTGCAAGTAGTGTCCAAAAGCATGAATGGAGATTTAGAAAGATCCCTATCAACCTTCCAAATTGGCTCAATGCCCAAAAAGCACCAATTTCTGATGCTAGGTATGACCAAGCAAGTCATTGGCCAACATACAGTGAGAAACATGGTCAATGCAAATATTGTTCAAATGGCTTTGCACATATTACATGTAGCAAATGCAATGTAAATTTATGTCTTACAGCAAAAAAAATTGTTTTGTGAATTTTCATAAGAAATAGCTTACATAAATGTATTTATATCCATAAAACTAAATAAACAAGTTTCACATTAATATTGGAAATATTTTGACCCACAGTATCCAGGAATTCCCAATGTTGTTCCTGAACAACAGTTTCCTACATGAAAACTACGAAATTTTAAAAATGAAAACTATCTAAAACATTGTCAGGGACGTCAGAATGAGGATTTAGACTGGTAAAAATTTTTTTCGTTGGCACATTTTTCTATGGGTATGAAAGGGTTAAACATTAATCACTGAAAACTTTTTAGGTTTAGCATGACAAAGTTCAATAACAGAGTTGACATTCTTTTGTTAATTGTCCTCCGTATGTGAATCTACACCTTTGCTTCCACAAAAATTTATTTTCTCCCCTCTCTTGACGTATCACTTCCAGGGACCACCCTCATCACCATTCAAAGCAACACATGGTATTACACACCAGACACAAGCTATGAGTGACAATTTAAAATCAATAAACATAAAAATTATGGGAAGTATTCTTTGTATCAATATCTTAATAGCACAAAGGAAATGTTTCATAAAAATAAACTTTACAAGAACAATGAGATGCAAATGGCTGGAAAACGTTCAGAAATAGAAAAGTTTAGCAAAGGAGTTTTCAATCATGTCCAATATTGTGCGCACTGTTTCAAAAAAATGCAATTTCAGAAAATAACAAATCAAGAAGCCAAGAAACAATTACAATACATGTGTGAGTTGGGAAGTGAAACCCAAAATACTTATAAAGATTAATGTACACTGTGCTTAGATATGTACTAGTATTGTTTAAATAAGAACCACATTTTTTCCAATTCACCTCTTTTGAGATCTGACACATCATGATGGGGAATGGCCTCTGCCTAGCTTGAAAAGTCATATGCTTGTTTTGAGCGTTTTAGATGCTTTAGACCTTTAAAGCTCCACAAGATAATACTGGGGCTTCTAGAAGTTTTGCATTACACACTATAATCTAGTCAAATGGAAGTAAACATAATTAAGAAGGCATTGGTGAACCCACTACAAATAAAAAGTTTAGAGTAAACAAGGTTAAAAGTGTTTTTTAAAATCAAGAAGTGATAATTTGTAGCATAAAGTTTGACTATCAAAAGAATTTCTAGGAAGTAGAATTAGAACACTTGATATCCAATTACATGAAAATGCAGGTTGATAAGTTCTTGGCCGCCTCCAAAGATCAAAGAACTATTCTTGTGATTCACATAGGTAAAACTTTCAGAAGACTCCCTGTGAAATTATAAGTCGCTCTATCCGGCAGTTTCTTTCCTAAGATGATGATGTGCACGCGTGATTGAAATGCAGAAAATCAAGTATCACATAGTGATAAAGATCATTGCAAAAGAAAGTTTGGAGCTAATTGAAATTAAATCAACATTTTCAAATGGGAATAGCAACTCCTCTTTAATTTCCACCGTGAAAAAATTGGCAGGCAAGTTTAAATGAGACCATAGCAATATCCAAAATGATCCATGTGAAGGGCATCTGTAAAGAACTAGAAACACAAAAAAATGGCGTGATTGGAAGATTAGAGTGAGAAGTTGTGTGAAATGGCTGATGTAGTAGGAATCAGAATGAACATGCCAACCATATTTTCCATGAAGAGTTACACTTGAAAAAAGGTTTATGCAAGTTAAATTTGCTCATAGTGGATCAAATTCACATTCCACTTTCTGAAAAATGCTTGGCTCACAGCAAAAGTCACAAGAGTGACTTTTTGTGTTAACATGTGAGAATGGTTTTAACACTTAATGCATCATTTCACTCCAGAAACACAACCTGAGTCTACAGCTCCAAAGGAAGTGAAGAGTGTCCCCCAGCACAAAAGGACCCGTCATCGTTGTTTGGGGATGCAAAAGGAATTATTCCATGTAATTACTTTGAGAACAGTACAACTGTAACTAGGAAATATTCTAACTGCCTAACAAAAGTGGGCAAACAAATTTGTGAGAAATTAATCGGTTTCAGAAGAAAAAATACTTTTTTTCAACAGAACAATGCTCCAGATCACAGAAGTGTTTTGGTAATGGGAAAATGAAGAGCAGTATGAAACATATCCACCATATTCCCTTGATCTGGCTTCCTTCAACTTTCATCTCTTCTCAAAACTCAAAGCTTTCCTCACTGCTTAGTGTTTTTTTGTCCAATCAAGGCATTTTTACAACATCAGACAAGTACTTTGTGGCATTTTTGGACAAATACTACACACAGGTTATCAGCACTGGAACATCACTGGGAAAAATGAATTGGTATAAACTGAGATTATGTTGAAAATTAAAACCATTTTGGAGAACATGCATTTTCATTTTCAACTTCAGGCTTATAACTTTCAATCTACCTTTATAAATCAACTTTAAACTTTGTTTACTCAAAATTTTGTATTTAATAACACCTTCAGGTTTGTATGCAATAAATGCAGGGGGAAAATATACAAGATTTTTTACCTATTGCTTTTTATTATTTTGAGGTGTTGAATAAATATTTCAACTTTTTCCTCGTTTAAAAGAGAAATGATTTGGAAAAATGAAAAATCACAGCAAAAATGATTGTTTATCAGTTTTTCACTTATAATATGAAAATTTGGACTTTTAGAGAACAGTATCTCCTTATAAACACAAAATACATTCAAGTTCCAACAAATCTTAACACTTTTTTTTTTTTCATCAAACGAGCAGTTTATGTTAAGTACACTGAAGATTGGTTTTTACAGTTCTTGTCTTGAATTAACTATTTTATTTTGAAGTGCTGATAAAAATAGCTAGGCAGAACATTTTTGCCAATGGTAAGCACATAGATGGAAACACACAGGTGAATGGATTAAACCTTTTCGTATACTCATTTGTAAATAAGGTTTATGATTGGAAATCATCAAACAGCACTCACCAGGCGAGGCAAGACAGTAGCACCAACTGATTTGCACAAACGACGAACATCGAATTTTGAATTAAGTCGAACTGCCATCATGTTATATTTGTTAATATAATGAAGAGCCATATCTCCAAACTTAGCTCCTGCCACTACAACATTTGTCCCTGCAGCTGCAATAGACTTTATCTGCTCCTCCAAAAGTTGTTCCTCTCCACGGCTGAAGTTCATTAATTCATCTGCAGACTTAATTAACACAGTTCCCTGAAAATAAAATAACATTAATATATGAGTAAATTATACAAGAGTTTGTTTCTGTTTGTAATATTCCGTCGCGAAGTTGGACCTTGAGTAGCAAAGTTAGAGAAATCGCAGTATACATAGCAATAGCTCAGTTACTCAATATCCCCATACTCAAATCTTATAGAAACTATACATCTCTTATTTTCTTATATAAATTAATTCATGGAACCACAGAGTACCCTCCTCTCCTTCAGCAACTTTGCTTCAAGGTCCCTCCTATCAATATTAGAACTACTGTTTTTTAACATTAATATGCTCGGAGCCTCATATACCAACAATAACCCTATAAATAGTACTTGTACCTTGTTCAACACTAATAAAATTGATATTTTTGAACCATTGTATGCAACATTCAGAAATCACTGTGAGTGAGAAATGCTTGAATTTGCACGATTTCATTATTTCATTTACTTATATGTACTCCACCAGTTGCTTTTCTACATTTCTTGTGAGTTCATAAAACACATTGCAACAATTGTATGTACTTTCTACAATGAGTCATTGTAACTAGTTTGACTAGAAAAGGACTTAGGTCCATGTAGTTTTGAAAATAAATAAATAGGCTTGATGTGACTCAGTCGGCTCACTTAATGACTGAACGAAAGACTAATGAATAATGAATAATAATAATAATAAATAATAATTCAATGATTTTACAAGATATAGGTAACAGTACTACACTATTCATGCTGTATTGATAAGAATCTCACCTTTGTTTCTGTTTGTGTAATATCAAGGGGACAGGAATACACAGCAATTTTTGCTTGACTCTTTTTGGTTACATCACCCTCCACGTTACGCTTGAAGACCATACCTTGAACAACTTGTGAGTTATGTACTCCAGAACCCTGAAATTAAAAAAAATGAAAGAAATAAAATGCATAATTATAGAAAAATATCCCAACAGACACTGAATGAATTCAATATACCAACTTTTAAATACAGAAAAATTTATTCATGTACCTCTTCTAGCTTTCAATGAAAATTTTACCAATTATCGTTTCCATAAGTGGTTCTTCTGTGTTATGATTGTTTATTTTCAATATTCTATTGCTCAAAAACTTATTGAGTAAAATACTAATATTACTAATAAAATACAATTATTGTTGAATTATATTCAACAGTTACTAGGTTGTGGGCCACTTGTTGTAAAAATGACAAGACATGGTTTACAACGCTGTTTATAGAAACAACTTTTTTCATTTAACTTTAATATAAGCTTTCTTGTTAAAAAAAAAGACAATGAGACATTTTATTGGAAAGCAATTTTTGTATAACACAAAAGATTGGTTCACATAAAATCTAAAGTACTCCATGTTCTAGCGAAAGTACAGTAGAACAGATATGGACAAATTTTAAGAACATCATTTCTGAATGCTTAGCAAAATTCGTGCCTACCAGGAAACTACGATACCACTCGGATCCCTTGTACTACAACAAAGAAGTGAGGCGAATGAAAAGGCATGTTAGGAAAGCGTATAGTAAACGTAATACAAATAAGGAACAGAAAAATAAATTTCTACAATTATCTAAAGACTTATTAGCTTTAAAATTACATACCCAAGAAAATTACCTTAAATCAATTCTAAACGACTGATTGACCTGTTGGCAAAATTTCTTCAAGTGTGTGAGACATAAGAAAGGGAGCAAAGAAAGTATTCCAGCAATCTGCAGAGCAGACAGTTTGTTAATCACAGATGACAGTGTAAAGGCGGACTGTTTAAACAGACATTACGCTTCTGTTTTCAAGCCGAAGGATCAAACCCCAGTAAGTAAAACAACACCCACAATAGAAACCTTTCGAGTTGATGCAGGAATTATTAGAAAAAGAATCGCAAAAATTAGGAGAAATAATTCTGTAGGTCCTGATGGAATACCAGGAGAAATACTAAAACTGGGAGGGGAAGCCATGATTCCGAACCTTGCGTGGTTAATGGACGTAACTATAAATAATAAAATGATTCCTCAAAATTGGAAGGAGGCAATTGTAGTACCGATTCACAAGGGAGGAGACAAAAGGGTTGTTAACAACTCTACAGACCTATTAGTTTGACATCAGTCGTATGTAAGCAGATGGAACACTTAATTGCAGAGTATATTAGAAAAGTTTGGAACAAAACTGATTGGCTATTTCAAAATCAACACGGTTTTCGTCCTGGGTATTCGTGCGACAGCCAGACTATTGCTTTATGTCAGGGCATAGCAGATTCACTAGACAAAGGGAGTAGGGTCGATGCATAATATTAGATTTTTCTAAGGCATTCGATCTTGTTCCACACGGTCTTTGAATTGCCAAATTGTCAGAAACGGGATTAGATCATCGAATAATCTTGTGGATAAAAGAATTTCTTTTGGGGCGCACTCAGTCAGGATAGGCGATAATATTCATCAAAAGTCGATGTAACTTCTGGGGTCCCCCAAGGGAGTGTGCTAGGGCCACTACTATTTAGCGTTCATTAAGGACATTGCAACTGGAATAAAATCCGAAGTTAGACTTTTCGCCGATGATTGTATAATATATAGGAGTATTGGCTCGTCTTCGGATGAAAATGTTTTACAGAACAATCTAAACTGTTTATGGAACTGGGCGTGTAAAAATAAGACAGAGTTAAATCCGGAAAGAGTAAATTCATTTGTTTTACCAAGTGTCATTCAAATGTACACTCCAATTATGAATTAGGAACCAACTTTATACGTGTAAAAAGCTGTAAGTATTTGGGTTTGGTCCTGAGAAGCGTCTTGGATTGGTTGGATCATATTAACAATATGGTAAAAAAGTTCTGGAGAGCACTTCATTTTGTAATGCGTATCCTAAAAAATAGTAGTCCAAATGCCCGACCCCTAGCATATACTACACTTGTTCGTCCTATTTTAGAATACGGATTAGCATGCTGGGACCCGTACAGGAAAGGGCAAACTGAGGCATTAGATAAAATACCAAAACAGGCCGGTAAGTTTTCAAATCGTGGACGCATTGTTGATGAACGAGAGAAATGGGAGTCCTTATCTAAGAGAAGAGAGCGGGCACGTTTATGCGAAATGTACAAGACTTACAGAGGAGACACAGCATGGGCAGATATCGGTAAGAGATTGCATAAACCAGATTATAAATGCAGAGGAGATCATCCGTGGAAAATATGATGTAGAAAGCAAAGAACTGATGTAGGCAAGTTCTCCTTTGTGAATCGCACTATAGTAGATTGGAACAAACTACCTGCAAAAGCACTGGAGGCTCTTCCTTCTAATATAGGCAAATTAAAAAAAAACATACTAAGTTCTATTTAGATCACTATCAATACTGAGACAATTACCTTTATTATTATTACTGATATAAATATCACCATTATTAACACTGCTTTTAGCTTTGGTGTAATTCTTAATTTATTATTATTATTGTATATAGTTTTTGTTATTTTTATTATTATTATTATTATTATATATTAGCGTTATACAGTGAAGTGCAGTGTAGTGAAGTGAAGTGTTAGTGAAACTAGTAGTCAATTTAGAGATAACTAGAAATCAATTAGAACTAGGAAATCATCCTCTAATTCTAATGGTAATTATAATTGTTAATGGTTGTTATTGTTCTAATTCTAATTGTTGTCATGTTTGCCACCGAGCATTAGCTCAAAGCGAACTAATAAATCTATCTATCTATTTAATTTTTAAATATATCTTATTACATGATTTCCACGTCCACTTCTGAAAATACAATAGAAATTTAAGGAAAGACACTGTGCAGGCAAAAATCATGAAAAATGAAAAGGATATTTTGAATGCAAATAATGTAACTAAATATGGAGGTGGAATGAGATCATGGTAAACTAGTATTACTACAGAATGGCTGTAGTAATGGCTATCAGACTTGGCAATTTTTTTGCTTTTGACACTTCTCAGCTATTGGTAGCTAAAGACATTTTTTCACATATTCTCAATTTTTCAGTCCCATAACGGTAGAACTGAAACATTAGCTTAACCCTTTCCCACCCGCAGTTCAGTACCGCATATCCCCAGAAAGTACACTATTAATTGAAGAAAATGAAATAAAAATGCAGCAGATTACAAAAAATGCCTACCCACTAGTGCCCACCGTTAGTCTGGTAATGGCAAAGGCACAGGGGCATTGTTTCAATGTCTGTGCAACAATTTGCGAATTTCATTTCTTCAATAGAAGTAGACATCCTCAAAGAAACATATGCAAGTTTTTTCATTCCTGAATGCTACAGGTCATGTAGCCCTGCCAGAGTTCTCCAACAGCTCCAGTGCGCACACAAACACAATAACAATGGACGAGTGCTATGCGAACAAACTCATTCTGGGCACTATTGGGTTAAAATGCGAATGTGAAAGTATGGACATGAAATTTTCAGGATATGAAGAAAACATATTAATCAATTAGAGCTAGTTTTCCACTCTACATTTTTTCTTGGTGATACTGCAAAAAACATCCCACCCGACAAAGAGATAAGTCACATTTTTTGCATTTCCAAGTAATTTGCACTCCTCTGCCTAATGTTTTCTTCTCTAAAGATCTGTAGTATTCACCCCCAATAGATTTGTAGAACACGACGGAAAACGTCAACGGGCGCTTTCAGGCGCTATGGGCCGGTAGGGGAACTTCCTCGTCGGGTGCTTTCAGGTGCTCAGAGCGGGAAAGGGTTAAGAATATTAATGGATTCTAAATATACATTTTCATTAAAAATTTTGGAACCATTTTTAAGAAAGTTTTAAGTTGAAACACATTTTGATTTTTTGAGGAATTGTGTATGAAATTATTTGAAGTAATTGTGCTCACAAGTGTGATAATATATAAGAAGTGCCAGTAATGTAAATATATGGGAGATATTACAAGAAAATTACTTTTGTCAATTGGGAGGGGGGAGGGGATACATCTAAGTGGATATCATGATTTTATATAATTCAATCTATTTGGCACTATTAGTACAAAACTATTGGAGCCTTTTTTGAGAAAACAGTGTGTGAGCATTTCTGATAATGTGGAATTTCAAGTTCATTTCAACAGAAAACTGACTTTTGAGAAACTTTATTAAGTCGTCATTTGAAGCACTTATACTAAAAAAATGCAATGTGTACAAATCGACAGTAATGCTTGCAATATTTCTCTCACACATTGTTATAAAAAAATTACCATATGAGTAATTTTTGATCAAACTAAAAAGCAAAATGGCGTTTGTGGCATCTTATTCGGAGCATTTAGCTTTATCTATATAAAATGTTGAATGACAATATTTGGAGCCATTTTCTAAGAAAATCTTGTTTTTAATATTACCCATATTTCACAAAGAATTACACAAAAACTATTTTTTTTAAATGTACATGACAACTGAAAAACTTATTTTGGAGAACAAATTCCGCCAACTAAGAAAAAATCGCCATCTTAATATTGCAGAAGAAAAATCAGACCAATGCCAACATTATAAGTGTATTTCACTTCTTTATTAAAAGAAATTCAAAGAAAAAAGTTGAAACCATTTTTAAAAAAATTGAATTTCTCAAAAATGTTGAGTCATTTTTGGAAGATTCATTTTCTTTAATAACAGTTTCAAAATCCTACAAGTGGTTTAGACAGTGTTGTTTACAAAGGGACACAGACAAATGGGCGGAAGTTTTGAAGGAAGGGTCAATGCATTATAAAAATCCTCCTTCTTTCTCTTTCTCAGAATGCAGTAGGCAAAAAAGTAAAAATAAAAAAAAAAATTTAAAATGTCAAAGTCTGACTTCAAGAATCATTACTTGTTTTATTGTGCTAATCAAAAGTGGATTTGACTTTTGTAATGTGTGTTGTAGACAAAACAAAAAGTAGAGTAACCATTTCTACTTCCTCACCACTACTACTACTGAGATAAAGAGACAGTCATTTAATGCTGTGCGAAAAAAATGTGAATTTTCAGCAGAAAAACTCTCATTAGATGGCCCTGGCAACGAAAAGTTGACAAATTCAGATTCTAAACTTAGAAAAAAAAAATCCTCCAAGACGTGGTGTAGCCAGAATCCATGTTTTCTGGGTCCTTTGTACCGTAAAATCGATTGACGGCAAAACTTCTGTCCATGTCTCCATCCATCTGTGAACAATGCTGGCGGCTAACCATTTAGCCGATTTTCTCCAAAATTGATATTCCTCAATCAATCTGGCTGACATTACAGCCCCTTGAACACAAAACTTTTATCCTGAGGAGTACTTCACATGAAGGCCATAGGACATTTTCAAGACAATGGCCCCATCGTTTCTGATTAAATTTTGTTGTTGGATATTGTAAAGGACATATAAGAGAATAGTGTAGGTCTCATTTTTGTTGAAAACTATTTCCTGAAAATTGCAAAAACTCTAATTTTTTGGGTGTCTTCCTACTATGATTGAAGATAACATTTTTTTCTTAACAAAATGTGTTTATCAAAAACAGATCTTCAAATAAAATGATGTTGAATTTCTTGAAAATGAGAGTGTGAGTGTGAGTGTGTTTTTACCAACATATTCCCCCACTCCAAATTTACTGCTAATTGAAGTTAGAATTTGTATCTTATTTTATATTCCTTTGTTTTTCAGATTCTGCTTTTTTGTTATACATTTACACATTAAGAAATTATTTAAAACCAATTTGAAGTATATGAAATAAAAATTGCTATCCTTCAGGGAATATCAGATTGGAATGCAACAATGACATTCAGAACTGCAAATCAGCTGCTGAATTTCGGTGAATTATGTCCCGTTGGGACATGATATAGCTGTATGAAAAGCAGTTATAATTGTCAAATTTGTGGTAATATTTGCTTGTAAATATTTAGATTTTTCACCAAATGTTATACTATTTGTAATGAGATTTACAAAAAATTATAACAGAGATCTGTTAATTCAGAGAGAAATTGTAGATTAAATAGTACTACATACACTATTACTAAAGGTGAGAAAGTACATCCTTTTTTAGCACCATTAGTTCATAAACAATTGATGAAATTGGTCACTTGGGGTCAAAAAAATTGCCAGTTAGGGAGGTTTTCTTTTTATCAGTGTTGACTATTCATAACACTTTTATGATATAACTGCTGATATTTCTGCAGCGAAAGAATTTCTGCATAGATATTAAGTAACTTTATTATGGTTTAAATAAATATATTTATTAAAACATTTACAGACGAAAACACCATTATTAAATGTAAACAATGAAATATTCATAATATTACACTTGTTTTAACAAACAATGCATTTATGAGAAACATTCTTTTCAATTTGAGGATATTTGAGGGTTCCCAAAGCCCCTGGGACATGATCAAAATTTTCTCAAAAATGACCATTTTTTTTTCTTTAAATTTCTAGTAAGAATAGAGAATAATATTGTGTGCAATATGTGCAATTTTAAAAAATTACAAAAATAACATTTTCTTAAAATCGGCACCAATTGTTTTCTTTAAAATTTTGCTAAGGATAGAGTAATATACACTTATAAAAGTGACATAGGTCTAATTTTCATGGTTTATTCTGAATTTTTGATAATCGGCAAAGTTTGAATTTTTTGTTCGGCGTCTTCCTATAAATACAAAATTGAAGATAGAGATTTTTGAGTGTTCTCTTTGAACCTAAAACAATTGTTTTAAATAAAATCTGTATGATTGTACGATGGAGTAGCTTAATAAGATTTTGATTTTTTAGAGGGCTTGATTAGCTCAGAATATTTACATATCAGCAACAGGGTTGTCTGACATCAAATCAGGAGTAGAACTCTCTTTTTGGAGAAGTCAGTGGGGGATACAAAAGAAAATATGGATTCTGGAAACAAAAATTGCAATTTAGGGCACTGTAGCAAGAAAAGTTTGAAAAACAGGCAAAACGTCCATGATTAGTGAAATAAAAACTGCATGCAGACAAGTTAGTAAGTAGAACAATTTTTGAAGAGAATTGTATTTGCTGTTTACACCTACATGTATAAATTTATATTCTGTTTATATACCAGTAAAATTAGTGGACATTAGTCGAGAAAATACAAATATTTCTTTGAAAAGCGGTCTGTATACTTTCTTCTCAGAAAACTCTGAATATACCTTATTTGCAACATTTTGTCAAACTTCATTCAAGTATCAAAATATTTTCAACAAAGTGGCTTTGCTAAAGTTAAAAAAAAGGGGGGGGGAGAAATAGGTTAATGTGCTCTGGAAAGTCTCCAGTCACTTTCAAAGCACTCTTTGTATTACCTGTGATATAATATACCTACCAGAATCTTGCAAACTCTAATATTGTCCACATTAAAAGTAGTCTTCTCAGGCAAAATAGAAACTGCAATATGAAAAGATAAGTACAATTCCAAAATCAATATTTATGTTTAAAAAGGAATCAGTTTAGATCATTAATAGTTAAGAATTTGATTTCAGAGAGATGACAAATGAAATTTCACAATGGGTTCGTATCAGGAACATTGTTTAGTTACTCACCACAAGCTCTTGAGATGAGGCTTGTGAGAAAATCTTCATTGCCATATTGCTTGCTCATGATGGCTGTTTTCATCCCCTTTGAAACTTCAGCTTCATTCCTAAAATCTTTAATTTCATAGCAGGTAAGAGTAGGTAATATTTCTAAAGCTTTTTCCAATGCTAATTCATAGCCATCCACAATTTCAGAGGGAGTCAGCCCCTAAAAATTATTATAAGTACATGAAAGAGATATATATTAAATCATTCTAATTTGTGAAAAGGGCTAAAAAATTACCATCCGGAGCAAATCCTCAGCTGACTCCAAAAGTGCACCAGAAAGAATAATAACAAAATTTGTTCCATCACCAATTTCTTGTTCTTGCATCTGTGAAGCTAATATCATTAGCTTTGCAGCAGGATGTTCAACCTCCAACTCTTTAATGATTGTTGCAGCATCATTAGTAACAAACAATTTTTCTATGTGATTAATAACCATTTTATTCATGCCATTTGGACCATAAGCAGTTCGAACTGTCTGAGCAAACTGCTTGCAAGCACTAATATTTCGAAAAACTGCTTCTTCAAGTCCTCTGAAGTACTGCAAGAGAACAACCACCACCATTTTTCAGCATCAAGTAGTTAAGATAAGATTCATTTTTATTCATTTGTTAATACAAATCAGTAACACAAGTTGAATTTGCCTTTGTCAATACTCAACAATAAAATCTATTAACACTAGTGGAAACCTTTCCAAATTTAAAGATAAATAAGAAGAAATTCTCAGAAGTTAGTTTTGAAAACCCAAGAATTTTCAATATTACCTCTTGTCTTTCAACTCTCATTCTTTTGTGCCAAACATAACTAACAGATATTTCAGGATAAACAAAATATTTTTGGTTTCAATATATTTTTGATAATTTTGTAAGGTGTAGATTGTCATTCTATTTCTATTAGTACTTTATATTTAGGCAAGGTCCAAAAAATGTTTGACTATCACTTTATGAAGTTGTTAAAATCTTAATAAACTGTACAGTAGTAATATTCAATATATTTTCTTTAAATTAAACCTAGCATCTAGTTTCTGCATTTTAACTGTTTTAAATAATATCGCAGAAGATATCATTCTCTTCAGGGAAATGCAATCAGGCAAATAAATTGATAGTTTGATCACAGAGCATGAAAGTGCAGGCATTCTGTAGGTGAAAATTCTATAGCATTGAATCACTCGGACTTGCATCTCTTTAAAAAACTAGATATCTGATAATGAATAAGATATCCAATTTCTGTTATACCATGGATGTTTGCAGTCATGGCCTTTGTAAACGTAACTACAACCTCAGACTAACCCCATGTCATGTGACAAAACTATAATCGAATTAACTCAGAACAAATGATGAACAAAGGACAGCATTTGAATGAAGCCATCAAATCTACAAACTATACATCTCACACCAGAAAATAGGGTTAGGTATACCCTTTCAGAGCATCATCTTTCAAAAGTTTGAAGTTGTCTTGTCCAATGAACCTGGTAGTACACACACCTAGTTTTGTGACATCAATGCTTGCACCCGGTCTTCCAGTTCCTTGAGGTTATATTTTTACTGAGCACAATAATTATGGACAAAAATGTTACGTAAATAAATGCATGTTTTAATTACTAAAAAAAACTACACTGTACCAATGCAAGTATCAACACTTGTTCTTTTCATAAAATATTAACCTTTGAAGGCTTAACTCTTCTCTAAAAAAATTAGAACTTCTAACTCAAACATTACCAACCACGTTAATTAGACATTCCGTGACTAGAACTAAATACAGCTTAAAGAAAGCTGCTATTATAAAGGAACTTTATAATATGAAGATAAAAGAATGTTCCTAAAGTGTATCACCCTCCTTTCTCCTCTCCCTGAAAACAAGTCCTCCACCAATTTATTTTATCTGATAATAAGTTATTCCTCATTGAGGGGCTCCTGCTTCAAAAATTAATAAGATTGCGCTAAATTAGTAATTTGCTGGGGAGTGGGGTTCACTAAGTCCAATGTATAATTTAGATTTTCTGCTTTGCAACCAGAGTTTAAAGAGAGAGAGCTTCATCTTTCAAATTAAGCAAATTGACCTCCAGTGATTTTTACAAATATTTCTCAAGCTTGAATACCCACGCAGAATAATATGCCTCAAACACCATTTTACCATTTTATAAATCATGTCATGACACTTGAAGGGCTCAGAAGAACAAGGGTCCATCCCCCATTGACCTAGTTCTGGGATACTGAGGGTTTTATTAAACTTTAATATAAATCAGTACATGTTTAAACTTTCAAACACAGTACATTTCTAAATAAGTCCATACTGGATTTAAATAACATATTACACTAAAAGAATAATATTTTAAGTTATATTTAATGCTAATAACTCAATTTCACAAAAATTAAGGAAAGCGACTTGATCTACATTGAACCCTTCAATTATTTCTTGGTAAAAATGCTTGAGCCTTTCCAGCCATATTCTGGTAGAAGTTCTTTGGACCTGACAAGCCACAAAATTCTCACTCCTTTCTTCCAAATAATAGAGGTAGATTTCATTCAGAGTTACAAAATTCAAATTACAAATTTAAAAGTTGTTACTCTATACCTGATCAGCATTCATGCAATTCAGGATCCATGTCTTAATTCTCACACTCAACATGAACAAAAGAAAAGATGCATAAAATGTGTAAATGTCAAAAGTTTCTGCTTCGTATTTATGCCAGCTAGTCAATTCTCTAAAATCATATTCTTATAACTGTCATCAATGTTTTCAGGAGTAGGCTTACAAACAGACCTGTTAATACTAATTGCAGTTACTTAAGACACTCTTCAAACTTAGCACCTCAATTTCCTACAGTGGCATACATAGAACAATCTTTTACTGTATCACCCACATCTCCATCAATTTCTTTGCTGAAGCAAACTTCAACAAGAACTTGGCTTTCAAAACTAATCCAACAATGCTACATTATTTCAAATTTCTTTCTTAGCAGCCATATCTACTTTCAGAGTTAATAACAGACTCAGTGCTATAGTTGCAACTGCCAAACATGGAGAATTTATTTGCAAAGCAACATTGTTTAATTTGCGATTATCACTTTCACAACTAGTAAAAACAATTTCAATTTTCAACTGATAAATCATAAATAGATGCAATATTAAAACTTTTTGACAAATGTGTTCGCTCAGCAAAGGACAGCTAACTAAATATAACTTACTGGGAGTGTAACAAAAGTAAATGACTTAAGGTTCCCATACATAACCTCAACTTCAATTTCATTTTACAGTGATGTGATTTGAGAAAAGAGCAGAAAATTTTGTTAAAAAAAATTGGGTTCATGATCACATGTGTTCACATTATAACTACATTTAATAGGAATCAATTCAGCGTTCAAAACTTAAGAAGTCATTTTTGTATTCAACTAATAAAAGTGAAAAGTTTTGCTAAGGAAGTTTATATCCTCAAACCACAATATTTGAAAATAAACGTTCATTTGGGAAACAATTAATTTCTCTCCTCGGATGTGTGAAGAGTTAAAATATTTCTACAATTTATTTCACCGAATATTGATTTTAGGGATACTGCCGCCGAGCACGAAGGTTTGACCAGCTTAATTAATTTACTTCACGCTTCCTTAACAAAATCTTCCCCATAAAGTATCACGAATAAAAACTTTTTCATTAATGGGAAATTGTATATTTCTTAGTAATCTAAATAATTCATGCCTATAATTTACAATTGGTCTCGACACTTACACGTGCCCCTTCTTTCAACATCTGCGCCATCCCAGGCGCTTTTGGTACATGCAATGCCATTTCAACGAGATTTTTGTCAATTTAAGTCTATGTCTTCAATACACTAGCACCAATCAACAGAACTTTCAACCACTTCTGCTTTTTAACTTCCAACTACATCAAACTTAATACTGCAAGAAAGAGTTTCTCATGCTCTCTGACAAGAACACTTCATCGAACGTGTTTTGTTACCAAATACGGAAATTCATCGAACTCGAACTTCGTCAAGACTCTTTGGAGTCCAAAGAATATCAAATGCGTGTGTGTGGAGAACAGAACATAATACGTATTATTAAATACGTATTATGAACAGAACATACGCATTAATAAAAATAGTATGGTCTGCAGGCATATAGACTCCTTATTAAAAAATAACAATAGTTTAACACACAGGTATCTTTTTTTTCTTTTTTGATAATCAACAAACAAATTTTCAAAACAATGTTATTGCCCGTAAAATGCTGGAACACGAAGTTTCGCATATTATTTATAGACATCATCAGATGTGAACAAATAATAATTATTATATTTATCCGAAAACATGTTAAATTAAGAATTTTTGGTATAAAAATTAAAAGGATAAATCTAAAAAATAGAAGGAAAAATGTTCCATTGCAAATACATTTTACGTTAATCTGCTCCCTCTCTGTTAATACAGGTTTGTGCATGTGGACATGTGTAAACCTAGGCAGGTGGGCATGTGAAAAACGTGGGGATATGCGTGGGGGAAGGTCTTTCCAGCTTGGGGATACGTAGGTGCAGAAAAAAGACCATAACCAAATACTCTACGCCAATTTAAACGTAATGGCGCTTTAAGGTCAGGAGCTGGAAGGAGAGGGGACACTATTAACCAATCGAGATATCCAATAGATATGTCCCAAGGCCTGCTTCACTCAGGCCCCGAAGCATACGTCACAGTTTTGAGTCACGTGATCACGGTAGTCGACGGTCCACCAGGCTCCGGCGGCCTCCTCAAACGTGGTTTGTTTTCGGAGGCAAGTGGAGAAAATTTGGCTTACAAACTGCGCATCTTTCGGCAATGCACAACTGACCAAGACATCTACAAAATTGACTATCATTATTGATTTTGAGGAAATTAAAATGGATATCTTTCAATATCTTAGAATTTTCTTTCAGTGAATCATTAGTTAATTATATTGCCCTATATTTTTTTTATTCTTTCAACATTAACGTTGCTAACAATATCTAAAATGTTTGCCAGTTCAGAATTATCTTAATTGAAAAAGCTTAAAACATAGCCAATATATTTACTAGAGATATTCAAATTAAATATTTCTTTTTGTAATATTATTAACTTACAAGTATGAAGGTAATGGGACAGAGTTTGGCATACAATAAATGAAACTATTTTAGTTAAACTTTTTTATTTTCTTATTCGCACTTTTGGAGTGAATTAAATTTTCATTTTTATTTTTTACATAATTTTTTAAAATAATACGGCAACATGTTGATAACATATCACACAAAACAGCATTAAATATAACATTACAGTCACACATCTCACACAGTGACAAGCCAATTTTATTTAATTGAATAGTTGATAATTTATGTAAGAGATAAAACTGTTGCCCAAAACTTACAAATAATGCTTCATTTGTTTCGATTATCTTGCTCATTATTTTCCAACAAATTGCCATGCACAAAACAACAACTTCAGTTGGAAGAATTAATCGTCCTCGGTCCAATTCATTAATTAATTCATACATGTATTTATATTCTGTTGTATTTATTAAGTTGTCAGTGTCTACATGCACTTGTTTCTCAAGTTGCAACCAAGATAGCCAACCAAGTGAAGCAGGCCTTGGATATGTCCAGAATGACGTCACAGCTTTTGGCGGGAAAGTTTTAGGTGGCAGGTCCCGTCAAGTTCATATATGCGCGTACATGTAAAATGAGTGTTGAGTTGGTTTCTGTTTAAATTACGTAGTTTCGGAGGATTTTTATGATTTGTGTGTGATATTTCTTCCTTTTGGATTGTGGAAGTATTCCAGGTTTACTTCCATGTCTAGAAATAATTATTATCGTTTTCTTAGCGGTGACACTATAAGGTGCGATACGACCTGAAAATGAACTAAATGCAAAATTTGGATCTTTATGTGCTTTCTTCAAATGACTGTTCACTGGTCGAAAAATGTGCCAGAAGTCGCAACAATTGATTTGTTTAGCTATTTGATGTATGGGCACAGCTTTTAAGAATTGATGGTTTATAAAAGCTTAGTGGCGAATATAGATCTAAGTATTATGAAACCGGGTTTGTCCAAAAGGTTCAGACAAAGGAAATAAATGCAGATGGTATT
The DNA here is from genome assembly GCA_031308135.1 of Acheta domesticus. NCBI lineage: Eukaryota > Metazoa > Arthropoda > Insecta > Orthoptera > Gryllidae > Acheta > Acheta domesticus. Next base: position 37,790,242 of record JAHLJT010002406.1, read on the forward strand.
TATTGTGAGGGCTAAGGTAAGAATGTAGTGTGTTTTACAGTTGTGTATTTTTTAACTCATTTAAAATAATGTAAAATTTTGAACATTCTGTATTCTATTGTAGATGGAACTTCTCTACTGAGATGAGACTAGGTGAAAAGTTTTTGGATGTTTGGACTACCGCAGATAAAGATGGAAGAGTAATCACTGACCACACAAAAAAATAGAGCTACGATGCCCATCTTAATGATCAAGTAGCAGAGACGACCTAAAATAAATAGTGAAGGCATTCCTCCCCCATGTCCATGTGAAACGGTCAGTTTTGTGAAGGAAATTGTTGATTATGGTTGTACACCGACAATTTAAACCCAAGCTCTGGTCATGTACCATCGTTTGCCAGATTATTTTTCGGCTAAGTCGTGATTTTTAACAAATCTAAACTAAATAACACTAGTGGTGCTACAGAATGGCACAGACTTTCCCGTATTAGTTTTCTATTGTTCTTTCTTGGCAGCTGCCATCTATCACCTCCAAAAGTACATTTTTTTGCCATCTTCTTAAGTTTTCGGTTTCCATTGGTAGAACGGAAATATTAATTTTAGAATTAAAGAACACAAAAACCTAGTCCTAAATGGCAATTTTCTTTTAAAAATGATGTGCCGTTTTAAAGAAACTTGCGTTTTGGCGCTACTAAAAATGCGAAATTTGAAGCTCATTTTCACAGAAAATTTTTCAGTTTTCAAAATACTTTATTTGAAGCTATTTCAAGCACTTACACTCAGAAACATAATAATCTTTACAAATTGCTGGTAACGTGCATATTAAAGATGTGACATGTTTTTATGACACTCATCGTCATAAAAAAGCTGCACCCCAAAGGGCCCTTCTGATCCGCTACAAACTCGGTGGGTATTTTGCACACCATTCGCTAAGCCAATGATTTAGTTTTCACGGTCTGCTGCGCACTGGGGTGTGTGTGGAAGATGCGTGACGTCGCGCCTGTCGGTCTAGATAAGAGGGATTCAAAGGGCCACGCCGGCCATTGCGACATCGGGTAGTGTCGACAGAGCGTCACTTGCACGTACACTATGACTAGGCGACGCGTTCCACAGCCACATGTCCAGTTAGACGCTTTCGAGAGGAGCTGTATCGTGGGTGTACGGGAGGCTGGTCACTCCTGTCGTCCTATTGCGCGCCACACCGGTCGTATGGACACCACCATCACCCGCTTTTGGCGGCAATGGATTGAGGAAGGCACGCACATACCAAATGCAGGATCTGGACGTTCACCACGCATCACGAGGAGGGAGGACCGACGGATTGTCCGCCACGCGCGAACAGATCCAACGGCAACGTTATGTGCTATTCAGCGGGCTGAGCTGCCTGCACTGTCACATTCTCAAAGTGCCAGTACCATTGGCAGGCGATTGAAGAACGCAAGGCTCGCCGAACGCTGACCATTACGACGTCTGCCACTCCCACCCCAAGTAACGTCCCTACATACTCGCCCGGTGTCAGAAACTACGGACCTGGGGCCATGCAGACTGGTAGCGGATCTTCTTTAGCGACGAGTCCCGCATCCGCCTTGATGGCGACGACGACCGGGTCCTTCTCTGGAGGAGTAGTTGGGGAGTGCCAAGACGAGCCGTTTGTTGTATCTCATCACATGTCCCACCAGCCTGGTGAATGTGTGGGGCGCGATATCCCATGGCCCCGTTCATCGTTAGTGTTCCTTGGAGGCACTGTGACAGTCGCACGGTACATTCAGAAGATCCTGCAATCGGTGGCTTTGTCGTTCGTGAACTCCTACGCCCATGACATATTTCAACGGGATAACGCGCGTCCGCATACCGCAACCATTTCCCGAGAATGCTTTGCAGCCATGGATACTCTGCCATGGCCAGCCGCATCGTTAGACCTCTCCTCGATCGAGAATGTTTGAGATGCTATTGAGTGTGCGATTAGGATCCCACCCCACCCACCAATGCAAGAACTGCGCGCTCAGGTGCAAGCTGTATGTGATAGATTTGCACATGACTCCTTTCGAAACTTATAGAATTCCATGCCACGACGTTTGGACGCGTGTGTTCGCCCTACGCCATACTAACATGTACCGTGTTTGGCTGTGTAGCGCAATAAATGTTGGTCCTACAAATGTGAAAGTGTAATCATTTTGTACGCGTGGTTCCCTATTACTGCCTGCCAACAATGATCGCAATCCGCCTCCTTCTTCTGGGTGCAGCTTTTTTATGACGATGAGTGTATTTATACATATGTATATATGTATATACAGACGTACCGGTATCTCAGTACAATACAACAATGATTACGGAATGATAAGGGTGCAGGTACTCTTTTCCGTGAATGGGCTTGGGGTACTTACGCACATCCATTGGAAATACACAATTTTGATGCAACTCATGAAACACTTAATTTCAATAACATGAAGAAAAAATGACCGTTCCAAACACTCATACTTCTAAAATATTGTTTAACTAGTGATATGTGAATTGGGCATCTCATTAAACTTTATCTTCAGCCCTCCCATAATAACCCACACTGAACTACTATTTCCTACAATCCGATGTTGTACTCTCGCCCCCTTCTATATACCTCCTATCTGCTTTTCATACTTCTCTTGAAATGAATGAGTTATGATCATGCACAGTCTTACAATTTGTAATGCGTGTGTTCACGCTCTCCGGCCATTGCTGCTGCCAAAGGGGGGAAGGCCTCACGCGTCGTGTTTACCTCGCCGCCCCATGACCTTGGCGGTGCGCGTCGTGGCCGCTCCGGGCTGCACGCCGAGTTCTCACCCCCCGCCGCAGCGTCTGGATGGCCGCGAACACTCATACACAGCACTTTCTGCTCCTCTTCCAGAATATCACTCGCACACGATATATATCACATGCGCCAGTTTATTTACTCATAATAATCTTATTTGTCTTTGAATTCCGCTCGTATACTTGATTTCATTAGTCGCTATTCATTACACGTTGAAGCGTTGTTGATGTTAATTATGATGCTGCCTCATAGTTTTACCTAATCACTTTAGCTCCGATACTTATCCACCTTTTTATTCGCACTGTTGCAGTTCACTGTGTCCGCTTTTCCCTTATTCACCTCGGTACGCATGTGTCCATCAAGTATTTGCCTAATACCAACAATATTTACTCACTTTTCACTCTTCAATATTTCATCCGTGGTCTAACCATGAAATTATACTGCTCTTCTGTAGTTAAAGTTCATTTTCGTATCCGATCGATTTAGATTTATACACAGATGATCTCATGGTTAATTAGCGTTCCTCCAGCATGTTGTTCCTACTCGTCGTCCCGCGTGCACCTTTCTGCGGTATTTTCGCGCCCCCCTGCCCGCGCCACGGTGTAAGATATGTAGGTGTGACAACCTTTGGGACAAATTTTCTGAAGCCAGTTTGAGGCTAGTTCCTCGCTTGTCCGTACGGTGCGCACAATCGGTTTGGGTCGCGGTGTAAGATATCTTAAGATGACATCTTAAACTGTGGTTATTACACAGTTTTATATAATATTTCCTAACCATTTTCGTAACTGTGCGCTTTGGACTTTACCAATTCCACCGCGAAGCGACAAATCGTTGACTTGAAGGAAGGAATCAGCTGGCCACAGAGCTGTCGAAGGGATAACGACCAATCACGACCTCGCCAAATGAGACCCAAAGATAGCAGCGCTTATATGCGAGAACTGTGAGAACTAGCCTCACATCAGCTTCAGTTTTAGACTGGGAGTGAACACACCTATATATCTTACACCATGGCGCGCGCATTTTGAATCTATATCGTTAAATAACTCCTAAACGAAGCGTTCTAGGACATTAAAAATTAAAATTTTGAGACCGAAGACTTCAAAGAAACGTTTCTCACACCGTAATCTACAGGATGAGAATTCATTAACGTTCTATTATATTTTTGCTGGTCCGGCGCTTTACATCATTTTTATTTCACTATCACAAAATTTAATAACATTAAATGCAAGGCCTGCCCATAAAATGCCACACCTCGACGAGAACTTATTTTTCCCGAAGCTACACCGATAAACAACTCGCTTCACGCTCCTCACAACTTTTGTTAGCGAAACTGATTGCATAGACCTGTGTTTAATTAAATACGAAAAGCGCACAATGTGCAATGATTGCTACTCTTCAGAGTAGAATTTGTTGATGCTTGTAACTCTATTTTCACATGTCATTACGTGATACCTCCGACACAGTTTGCCACAGAGTTTACACACGCAGTCTTCACTTAGTTCATGATACTGTTCAGTTGGACACACTTTGAAATTAAAAACCCATGCACTGCCAATCTTGTCACCATATGTCGCAGTTCATAATTTGCTCCTTCCCACTCGCGTATGATCATTGCATCAGTAGAATAAAAGTTCCTCCATATCCCAAATTTCTTCTGCTGTAGTTCCGCTAGCAGTATTTTGTAGCTGTGTGGACGGTAGAAGCATCTTGCATCTCAAGTCTTCAATGAAGAAGGGCTCTCTTGCTATCTCGTTGACAAGGCGTGATGGTGTGAATTTTGAGATACTCATCACTCTTTTTAGATAAGTGGCTTTTACTTTCTCTATTCTTTTCAGGTTATTTACATTGAGGTGTTCCCAAATTAGTTGCAGGCCGTAGGTAGCTATAGGTACAATTTTTAAGCTGAATAATCTTAGGGCCGCGTTCAGTGACATCGTGAGTAGATCTTTAATGTCGTTCATTGCTTTGGTAGCTGCGATTGTTCTGTCCATTACATGTAGCGTGTATATGGAACCTCTGGTTTGCATTATGATCCCTAAGTATTTGAAGCTATTTACAGTGTCCAAAACTTACCGTTTAATGCTACTTCCTGTGCTTTAGAAATTTTTCCTCCTTTCCTGAAAACCATGCGCACCGTCTTTTCTTCGTTTATTTTTAGATAATTTCTTTCCGTCCAGTCTGCTATACTCTCCAAAGATTCTTGCAAGTCTTAGCGGCTTGTGGCGGTGATCGCCATATCGCCTGCATAAATGTAGATATTGGTGTTGCAATTCATGGCTTGTGTCACGTCTGCTGTTGCTATATTAAATAGGAGCGGGCTTATTGGGTCCCCTTGAAGCACTCCATTGGTTTGCACCATTGCTGCTGATTTTGAAATGTTGTCTTCAATTAATATTCTATTGTTTGACAATATACCCTTCGCTATTGTTGTTATATAGTGGGTCTCACTTATCATGGCTTCTAGCTTTCGGACTAGCAGCTTGCGATTGAGCAGGTCGAAGGCTTTTGAAAAGTTTATGAACACTACATGTAGCTTCCCGCCTGGTGTGCTGAGTGCTAGCTCTATCTCTCGCTGCAGACTTCTCCCAGCATCCAGTGTGGATCTTCCTCCCCTGAATCCGAATTGTTGGTCTGGTATGATTGAATCTACTAGTTTTGCAAGCCTTGTCGTAAGTATGCGGATAAGTACCTTGAATAGGCCGCATTCTAGTGCGATCCCTCGATATGCATTCGGGTATCCCATGTCTCCTTTACCTTTGTACAGCATTTTGACAATGGATATCCTCCAACTATCCACAATTTTCCCTTTTTTATGCATTCATTCAGTAGATATAACCATGTCTCTTCGAGAATTGGTGCTGCCTGTTTGAGATGTTCATTGAAGGTGTTGTCCGGGCCGCAGGATTTTCCGTTTCTTGTGCAGTTTATTGCGCCTTCTAATTCTTTTCTTGATATTAGCATGAGATCGGAGGGTTCTTTCTTATTGCTTTGCGGGCGCGTCTCTTTGGCTTGTACTTTCCGCACGTGGGTTTCCCATGTCTGAATGGGGATGTCTCCCGGGAATTTCGGTTTCTTTGGATTCAAAATTTTGAAAGGTTGTTCCTCTGCTTCCCTAATTTTCCTTGTATCCATTCCGTTCCATGACATTCCGTTTTCTTCCGCTTGATTAGCTCTTTATGTAGTCTGAGCGATTTCGCGTACCTGAACAGACTTTCTGTTGATGGATCCGTTCTTGTATTGTGGAGGTCCATTCGGGTTATTTTCCTCAACCTGTAGCAGTCTTTGTCAAATCATGGCTTCGCGTTGCGGCGCAAAGGTTATGACATTCTGCATTCTCTGGTTTAGGTTGTTGACTGACTCATTTATCTTCCCATTTGGATGAGCCGCATGATGCTGTCAAGGTTCTCTTCTTGCAGCTTCCCTGTATCTATTTTTCTGGGGCGGGGTGATGTTGGTTCCTGTTGGGTATTTTGATGCTTTAAGATGAAACCAGTTTCGACAGGTAGATGTTTTCTGACTGCCACAGGGAGCGTCTTAATATGAGTTGGACTTATTGCCTTCATGTTTGTAAACACAAGGTCAATAGCGCTTCTCCCACTTGGGGCTATATACGTGATCATGTCATTTCGGTTCAGTAGGATCAGTCCTTCTTCTTCCAATGAATTGATGAGAAAATTCGTTTTGTGACTTGGTAGGTCAATTCTGCAATTTAGGTCGCCCGCCAGAATCAGTGGCTTGTTGGGATCTGCTTTTCCTAGAATGTTGTCTATTTCGTCTACGATTTGGTTTGCTGGAGTGTTCGCTTGGTAATAGATACAGATTATTATGCAGATGCTTGTGTAGATCATTTGAATGTGCTCAGAGGATAATATTACTGGGAACGGTGAAAAGATCGGTTTCAATAGGCAAGTGATGCCACCTTTCGGTCTATCTTCTTTCCCTTGGGTGGCGAACATGTGAATGGTGTACATGTTCTCCACGGACCATTCTCTTGTCAGCACTGTTTCGACAAGACATACCACGCCGTATTCCTGCAAGAAGCCGTCTGGGAGTGTCTTGGATGTGCTTCGTAGGCCTTCTATGTTCCGTACAAGTGTCCTGATCCGTTGCTGGTTCGTATATGGGGTGCACTGAGAGATTTTATGCTTAGTTTTCACCTGACAGGCGAGATCCTTCTCTGGGTTTCCTGGCGAGGCGAAAGGGTCGTATAACGATACCGTCCGGCCATATTTATTTATTTATTTGTCAAAAAAACAGTAAAAACTGTATATGACGTGTGGGGAAAGAAATTTATCTGCGCATAGGTTTGGGGCTTGTGTCGTTTCCAGGGCGCTTAGTTCTATTACGAATTTAAATGATTTATTTCTCCCTTTCACTGGTAGTTCTTCACATTCGATTTCTCCCGGAATCTCATTATTGTGTATACTGCGAGTAATATTTCTGCCAACTTGACAGCTCCAGGTTGACAGGGGAGAGGGGGTTTCGTTATCCAATCAGAGGCTTCAAATTATGATGATGTCACTCAGAGTTGCCGACGTTTACTGTACTTATGGCGTCTCGCAATACTTACTTTTATCTGCTTTGCGCGTGTTTTGCAAAAATGTTTCGTTATTCCTTGCTTTGGCAGGATTATAGTGTAAGGGATTGCGATAAAATTGTGTAACAGAATTTCATCAAATAAACTAGTGTAATTATTACAATTCTACCAAAAATACAATAAGCTGCATGTGTATACCTCAACAGCTGATCTGACGCAAGAATGAACACGTGTCTGCCGCCCGAGTAAGTGGTAATTAGAGCTCTGCAATCACGTGAAAACAACCGCTCGAGACTCTCGGGCTCCGCGCCGACGCTCGGCGAAGGGAGGGGGACCTTTCTTGGGGGGAAGAGATAGCTGTTTAACGGCCGGGCGCTCGAGCGCTCGAGCGCTCGGCCGCTCGGCCAAGCGCCGCACTGCACAGTAGCTTCGCCCCTCAATGCATGTACGGGATATAAAGTCGCCGCATGTAGTGATCGCAACACTTTCAATTCATTGTAATCGAAAGAAAATACAATTTCAATTAAACGATTAATTTGTTGAAAAGTAACAATTTATCGATTTTCTGGAAATAATTTTATAGATACAAACAATACATTTTTTGAAAGCAAGCAAAGACTCTGAAAATAAATTTTTATTTTTTTTCTATATTTATAGTGCTTAAGGGAAGATAATTCAGTGTTAGGCGGAAGAGCAGGCCAAATGGCCTGAGCCTCGCCACAAATAAAGAATTTATTTATTTATTTATATTTATAATTCGTTGCGTACCAATTGTAATGTCATTGAAGTTTCTTACAAACCCGAATATAAGGCATATTTATTAAATACAATGAATATTTGGTCATAATTTCACGAGTATATAAGAAAAAAGCATATGCTAAACAAAAATGAGGTGGGTACTATTTTCTTTGCGTCAAAACGTCTTGTCGTCATTGTGCGTAGTAATTTATTGTGAAATAGTTGATGTAAGCCGCCATGGCCTCTGTATTTGTCGACTCAGTCGGCGGCCAAACAACAGCGGTCACGGCACCTATTCAACTTAATAATTCAAAATACATTATCTACTATTATATACACACGTTTAACATTATTTTAAATTCGGCAAAAGTATTCACGAAATGATGCATATAAAGTTTTATATGTACGAGTACAATGTTTTTCAATTACTCCATTATTTTACGTTTCAGTGCAAGATAAGCGATTAATTGTAATTAAAAAATCGTAAAAGCTGAAATTGTGAATCATTGGCTTCTGTGGAGTTGTATTGAAGCTCCACGAGGCCCCCTTCCTTTGGGTGAACTATTGCTCAGCGTGGCAGGAAGCGATAACAAAGGTTGTGCGAGGTGACTCGGTGGCTCCCACGCAGCGCGCCATCGCCTTTGCGACGAAATTTCCAGGAAAGGACAGGAAGCAGTTGAAAGAGAAGGGTCGAGATATGTGCACAAAGCTTTCCTCGAAAGATATAAAGAAGCTCGCAAGATTATAAATAAAACTAAAAGTACAATGAGCTCAAAACAATGCTGGGGTGGCTGAGGCACCCCGCGCGCCTACTGCCGGGTTAAGAAACTAAGACCTGCGTCTCAGATGCCTGAAAATTACAACAACACCAACAACAAAAATATTTGGAAAAAGAAAACAAAAATACAAAAGTGGAAGGGAAAGGTACTAATATATTTCATTGCACTTGCATCTAAATTCAGCAAAGCATTTGTATTTACACCATATAAAACGAAGGAAAATTAATGATTTTATGTTCATTAGAATAAAATAGGCAATTTCCGAAACATCCGATGCCTAGTCATTACAAAGAACGGAATTTATCTCTAAAACTTTTGAATGCTTTTTCTTTGAAGTCACAGGCAGAACTGCAATAGATCCACTTGAGGTTCTCCAGTGCGTCCGCGGAGTCGATTTTTAATGCTTTTTATTCTTTTTTTATATTAAAATTTATTATTTGAAAATTAATATTAAAACTCGTCTATATTTTAAATTTTGAAAAAACGAAATTATTGGTCATTTATTTTAAAAAACATTCGATACCCGTTCCTTTTCCTGAAACTTGGCATTAGATATTTACTCCGACGTGTCGGCCGATTGTTACGTGGCGCAGTTCGCCTGAACGGGGTCCGCCGGTTGTCGAGCCTTGGCCGGTTGTCGCGACCGGCCGAGTCTCGGCCGGTCGCCGGCTCCCGGGAGTCCGCAACCGGCTGCGAAGGACAGTCGAGCGCGTGGTCTCGAGAGAAGAGAGGCGAGCGAACGCTGGTCGGTAAAAATCGCGGAGAATGCAGACCTCTAGTGGTAATATGGGACTCCACTCACGGCTGTCAAGTCGGCAGAAGTTTTACTCGCAGTATAGGAACTGGGCGACCTCTTCCGGTGTCGTACTGCTGTGTAGTTTTCCTATACACAGCCATGCCTTGCATGGCGCAGCCTCTGTGGTGCAATTTTCCGTTCTTGTGCCTATAATTGTTCCCATATTACGTTCAGGTGCCTTGTTTCTGGATTGTTCTGGTCTGTCAGGCCTTTTATCAGCTTGCATTTCCAGTGGTTTCTGTTTGTTTCCATCTGCAATACTTTCCACTTTCTGAGCCCAGCTCTCAACTTTTTTCTACGCCTTGCTTTTATTCCCTGTGAAGAGATTGTGACCTGTGTTTGCACTGTTAATTCCACGACGCGCCGCATTCACCTCCTTCATTCTTCGCTTGGTCGAGCTATACTGTTTTTTGACCAAATAAATAAATAAAATACGTTCGTTCGACAAACTTTTTTGAGCCGTGTAGAAATTCCAAGGAGATTATACATAGTTATAGTATTTTATAACCCCTTGAGAAATTTACAATCAAGTGCACAATACAACCAGTGTGTTCACTTCCTCCAAAATCTAGTTTTGCGCCGGGTAGACCCTCGGCCATGTTCTTGGTTGTCAGCCATTAGAGTTTCAGCAGGTACATTCGGATATCATACACCGTGTGATATGAGAACTGAGTGTATGTGTTTAATTTGTTTCAGAGGACGTGGAATTTGAATAAAATGGATAGAATAATAAATGAATTGAACTAGTGAATAAAATAAACGCAAGAAAATCATTTTAAATGTAGTAATTATGTATTTCGCGCGCTGGGTGTTATACCAAGAACATGGCGGACGTCACGTGATCCAAAAATCTTTTTCAGTGGGATTTGCCGCGAGCAAAGATCTTATAACTAGTTATAATATATATAACTAGTTATAAGATCTTTGGCCGCGAGTGAACATACTGGTTATACTATGTCAAGGGTGGCACGACTTGTCATGGAGAAAGAACATTGAGAGATCAAATCAATTGTGAGCCCGATGTTGGCCGAACTAGGCCGAACTAGTTCCGAAGTTTGGCCCAGCTTGGCCGAAGCCCGACTGCGGCCATAATCGCCATAGTTGTAATCTATCGTTCAGCGTTTGGGTCTGTGACGTTTTGTGCGCCACTAATTTAAGAAGTATTGCTGTCTTCTGCATTGACGTACGATAAAGGTCGATACATACTTTGTGTATCGCCCTTTTGTGAGAAGTGAAAAGAGTGTTGGAGGCCAATCCGTTGGCCCTGTTTTTACTCTTGAACAGGTTCAAACCACGCCCTTAAAATAGGCCTCTCGGATACTGCTGTTATGGACATGATGATTTCTAATTTGCAGCAACAGCGGCAAATTACAGAGCAGTTGAGGCGAGAAGCGGCAATTAAGCGTATAAATGTTTCTCAGGCGGTCGTGGATATCATGAAATTTATCAATGAACATGAACAAGAAGACTGCCTTCTGGTGGGATTTAGTTCACAGAAAGCCAATCCCTTCCGGGAAAAAAGCAGTTGTACTTTGCTTTAATCATATTGTATCGTTGTTTCAAGCCCATGTCATCATGCTGTTTTACCACTTTAAAAATTTGAATTTGTGTAATACTGTTTTGTTTCTTTCATTTTTTTCCCCTGCTTATGGGGTTAACTCATGTGTCAAGTGTGCATGTTAAGAAATTGTATATGCATTTCGCCATACATAAGTGTACATTTAGTTAAATGCAACTGATTTACCTGTTAGGTATTAGTACATGTTCAGTGTTTTAGAAAATTATTTTGCATGTTTAAATCCTGAACACATTAAAAAATGTAATTGTTGATAATTTGTAACATTATTTACACTACTATTGCAATAGCATGATTAATACCTATGTGTTCACAAAGTCAATTTGAGTCATACATTGTAAATGTTTCTAACCATAGTGAAATAAAAAATTTATAATGTTCAAGATCCTTCTGTGTTTTATAATCCTGTATGCAAGTTTCTAATTTTCAGTTGTACATGAAGTTCTTTAATTGCATTTTGTTTTCCATCTAAATGCTGTAATTTGCTACATAATTGAACAGATCTTAAGTTATTTTAAAAAATGTGAAACCTTGACAATGCTTGTATCTTAATGTAATGGAAGCTGTTGATGTCAGAACTATTTCTATTTTCTTCTGTTGATTCCTGCAGTTAATAAGGATTTGACAGGACTCATTAGAACATGTTTTTTTCTTAACTTGAGTTCTAATGTATTGCAAATGGAAAGTAATTGAGGTATCATGAAATAGGAAAGCACTATTTTATAACATTTTAAATTATATATTATGAATTTCCATTAATATTATAAACTGACCTGAAATTTTTTTTAATCAGTGCCTTACAAAAGGGATCTGGATGATAAAGGATGTTTAGGAATGTTAAAGTCAATAGAAATCACTTAAGTTTGTAATGTATCAGCAAAGATAATTGGGAATTGAAGGGGATAATTAATTTTCAATCGCTGATAATTGAACAATATTGACCAGTTTTGTATGAAATTTATGTAATTTTACTCTTAATATTGCAGTGGTAAGTATTTTTTTTCCCTTCGTTACATGAAAATTTAGTGAAAGTACATTCTTCCCTTTTTAGAATTTGGACGACAAAAATCATTTATCGTAGCAAATTCAGAAACTGATGTACCTGACGTTATCACTGACGCACCGATTCGTATACGCGAATGATTGCGGGCAGAATTGAAATTTAGTTGCTGAATCCTCTCACTGTGATTTGTTTACTCTAATTCCTATTTTGTTTCTCCAAAAGGGTTTCCTACATTCTCACTTTAAACTCAACATTGCAGTGGACATCTACGTGTGCGAAATATACAGTGAATTAGATTTTCCGAGTAATTTTGAACACGATCGGCGTCAATTTTCGGGTAAGGAATTCCTTGATCCTAGTTGATAAAATTATTCAATACTGACAGACCAAGGAATTCTCAATATTTTAGAAAACTTTTCGTACATAAATATGGCAGTAAAATGGAATATACCAATAGACAGGCTGCATCTCTATAAATTTTGTCCAGTTTCCTAAATGTTACAGAACGTTCTGCAATCCTGGATTTTATGAACCAATCTTCCTGGTGGAATTATACCATAATTTCACAAATCAAATATAGTAAAATATTTCATTATAACTTCAGTACTCTAGAACTCCACACATTTTATGTTGGACAATGTGCACAAATTATATCATAATCAGACAAGTTAAGATGTGATTTTAATAAATTTGTTATTCACAAATACAGATGAACTTACTACTCAGCAACCAGAAGTAATGTAACATCTCTTATACAACTGTAGAGAACGATTAAGGAAAATCAGTAGTATACTTATCTTTTCAGCAAAATATTCACTTATGTGCATTTGCTGGAGTCAAAGATGGAACAAGAATTGGAATGGATGTAAATCAAACACACATTTTCAAACAAAAATATGTATTTAAATTTTTAGTGGGAATCATTGTAATTTTTTGTGTACTTCACGAATTAAATACAGAAAAGAACTATTTCATTATAACTTCAATATACTTGATCAAATACTATTAGTTAAAACATCACATTATTTGAAAACTGGTCAGTAAACAGAAATATACACAATTGATTCAGCTATGTTAAACATAGTTCCTCTGACATGTTGACAAAAATATTTATTATACATAATGACACAGAGTTCATTTTCAATACTTTGTTCTGCATGTTGACTAAATATAAAAATAAGAAGAAATTATTCTAACAGCAGCACAATGCAATTTAAAGCATAAAATTCTGATAACGTTGCTCTAACAAGAAAATATACATAGATCTTCGCTGATGCTCTCAAATACATCTACAGTTGAAAAGGAAGGCCAAGAATGAATTTACAGAAGGAAAGAAAGAAAGAAAGAAGACAAATGTACATAATACAGTATCTTAAATCATATCTAAACATAACTGAAATATAGAAAGGGTAATTAAAAATGAATGTTCAATAACCTTAGTTTAAACTCAATCTCACAAAGACAACTAAATATGATTTGAAAGAGAAACCTCTTCCTTCTTAACAAGCCCTGAAGGTACTTTACATTCAAGATATGAAATACCAGGTTCAAAACCATCAGCACTCTTCAAGAGCAAATTTATTTAAATATCCTGCTGGCACTATTGAGGCATACTGTTCCATAACTTAATTACGGAGGGAAAGAAAACCAACAAACTGCTGCTCTATCTCTTTATAAAGCCATGAAATGCTAAGCATTTCTAAAAGTACAATGCTTTTATGCAATTAAAGCAACTGCCAAATATTTATATTGAATGAATGGCCAACCACCACTCCACAATTACTAGTCAATATTCACCCAAAACCTGAAGCATTCATTCACTCATAATGTACACATATACTGAGAAGTATGAGACAATATCTATTAAAAAAATATTAACTTCCAAAGATTTATGATGGTCCAAACTTTCCTAATTCATCTAAGTTATTTAAATTTAAACAGCTACTCATTGTGCTGAAGGTTGTGCACATATTCTCTATTTTCTTGTGAGTTAAAAAGCAACATTCAGAAAGCAAAATTCTCTCATATGCATAGAATTCCCATTGCTAGCGAATAGGGGTTACCTACCCTACTCTTAATTCAACCCAAAAGTTCTCATAACAATTCAAGATAGTTTGTCAAAATTTTCCGTGTTGCATTAATAATTCCATAATAAATCAAAGAACAAATTTAAAAAAAAAAAGGAGAGAGAGGGGGAACTTGCTATGGTAAATTTTATAGCAATATCAAACTTGGGTAACGTTATTTACACTAGCTAGCTTTCAATTCCTGAAATATACAGGCAGATATTTTTGTACACAAGACAATTAACATATCTAGGCTAGAAATATGACAAATATCAGTGAAATATAAGTGCTTCACAAGATGGCACAAAAACAAATCTAACCAATATATCTACAACACAAATTTCACTCATTTTTCACAGCAATTACAAACATAACTTTTGTTGTAAGAATAAAACATAAATAACAGGTTATCTGTTGAAACTTGCATAGGCTGCACAAATATATTACAGGTAATGGTCAGTTGGAAGGAATTGACTACGCAACTTAACAACAGATCAAGACATTACTTGTGGTAGAGAAATAAATGCAAACAATATATAGCACTGAAGAAATAGTCTTCTCTAAATTACCTGAGATTTCTTGCTTTCAAAACTGCAAAATTAAAATCACTTCATGCTCTGTTGATATTCACACATTTCAAAATCAATGTTTACGAGGACAAAATTTACTCTTCACAGATAGATCACTAGAGATCCTACAAGACCATACCTATTTACTTTCAAAACATTTCTTTCATTACTTAGAGACTAAAAATTTCTGTTTTTTGAGAAATCATAGCTCAGTTGAAATACTCATTGCTGAAGTCTCTCACATCTAATGGCCCGCCACTAGATTGTACAAATATCCACCTAGAAGTCTCAATAATAATATGATGAACATTTTTCCATCATACAAGTACTTCAAACTATCTAAAGAATTATCAAATTTACCCCTTTTAACACATATATAAAAAAATGCACAATTTATCCAACTAAACCAACATTTTATTGGTTTGGAATTTGAAGACCAAAAGAACAAAAAACAAACGAAATAAAACAAAAAACACCATCCCACCCACACAAAGGGACTGGCTCAATTGCTGTATTTTGAGACACTAATATCTGTCCATTTACTTCATGAAATACCAACAGAAAGAACAATTACTATGGATAGGAAACATCAGTATTTGTTTAGGGTGTTCTGGAAGGATTCTATAACATTTTGTACATAATTTACAATTAATGCTTATAATAATTTTGTGAATAGTCAGAAATATCAAAAATGTTTTATCTTCACCTCACATAGGTGTGAAGAAAAATGTTCACTGAACTGTTCCAACTACTTAATCTGCTCAAAATCAGTACCACAGCCAACCAGGAAATGCTTCTTTCAGTCATTTGTCACCACAACCTTGCAATATAGCAATAGCAGCTGGAAGATTCAAGGAATTAATACATGTGACTTAAGTGCATGGTGCACTGGACTAGCTATATGAGCAGGATGTCACATCAATCAGACCCCAAAAATCCAGACTACCCTTCATTTCTACCACAAAGTTGCTCCTTGGCAAACAAATATCAGTGAGATTTACAGCACAAAGGCACAACAGGCACCACATCTGAAATCCAGCTACATTGTAGTAAACTGGGTGCCTCAACTGTGCCAGGCCTCTCACTGTCATAATGGTAGATGCCGCCGACCACGAATCCTATTCACTAAGTTGCAGATCTTAAGAGCAGGTCCAAGCTTTAGACCCATGTACTTCATCATCATATCAGAATTAAGTAAAAGCAAAGCTTTCCCATCAATCTCCTGTAAAAATAAGAAGAAATTAATATGCAAAATGTTTTTACCACATAAAATAATTATGTAGAATATTAACAGCATATAGAATAATTACTCAATTTATGGGTGGTTGATTTCTGCAAGAAGAAAATATTGATTAACAATTGTCAGCACTAACTTGTAGCTTTCATACCATTTATTACCCTTATTTCCTTTCATTATATAAACTTCTCAACTTGGTGAGCACTTACAACACAAGCTGATAACAAAACTTTAAATTCCTACACCCAAAAGATGTTTTATTATCCTTTGTTAATTTTTATTAAGCTCTTCATGGTCTTCAATAATCTTATTTTATTAAATAGCAAAACTTACATGTTTCCTAAACAGATCTGCATGTGCTCCCAAAACTGGATCAACAAATGCAATATACTGAATAACATCTTCAATAGACCATTCAGAAGGATCAGCCGGAGTTTTTGGAGGAGCCTCTGAATGCGTTGTTGATGTGGCAGCCTCTTGTTCAGCTAAAATACATCAAAATAAACAAAGGTTTCAACAATTATTGGAATAACAGCAAGTTTTAAAGCTTCCAAAGTGTACTCATAAATGTTTTATATTATTGGAAATGAAACTTCTCTCAAACTGTTTTCAATATGATTACACTAGAAGCTACAAAACAGTTTGGAAAAGTTATTTTTAAGCATGCACTTCTGTGTTGATCCTAATCAGCACAATCCCATCTGGACAATAAATAAAACTCTTCTCCATTATCAATAACCCTCCTGTTTCTTTTTTGAGTAATTTTTCCTGCTCCTGGTTCAGGCCACAGCTATTTACAGGCTTCAAGTGCTTTTCTTCATTCAATTTCCAATAAGATAATAGGAACATTTTTAAATAAATTGAATTGCTAGAGGTTGAAATTATAACACAATTTTAGTGTTTGTGTGAAACAACCAAAAGCTGAGGTAGAGAACATATTTTGTATTACAGCAAGAAATAATACAAAAAAAGTGACAAAGATAACGGAAACAATGATCAACCCAAAATGTTTTAAAACATAAATGCTTCAAAAACATTTTTTTAGACACCTCATAACTTCAAATAGAAACCATAAATTTATGCTTATTAATTTTTTCCCCATTTACAACATAATCTTGCATTTGCTATTCCCTGTAATTTTTCGTTTTACATGCACAACTTACCACACAAATAACTAAAATGGACATTTATCCTGTACAAAAATTTCGCCCTGAAATTAAAGATAATTCAAAAATGAAAAATGATTTTTATCACTCATTTTCCATTTATTACTTGTTTATTATTTGTTAACTTCAACAAATGTACTTAAACAGAGACATAAAGCTCTATCCCTCCTGTGTGAATTTGAATGTACATTTGATCCTTTACCTCAGAAACAATTCAACCAGTGCTATCAAATTTCAAATTTTAAGAGTAACTTGGTGGAAATACAAACTTATTTACATTTTTGTAATTTACAACATATTTGAAGTAAAATAAAAAAAATTAAATAATTTTTTCAGTGCTTATATGCAGAAATCCTGAAGTATGAAACTTACTGTGCTTGTTTTGCTAATACAATAAAACTTCACTTATACATTTTTCAAGGGACTGAAGGGAAAAATGCGTAACTGAGAAAAATGCATTACTGAAATGGAATATTATGAGCAACACAAAAAATTAATATTTACATTGAAATGCTCCTGGACCTGCCAGCAGAAACTGTTACCAATGTTACTTTTGATTTATTTGATTTGATTATTTAGTCAAAGAACAGTTAAAATTGAATGTGACTTATGGGGGAGAAGTACCATTTGCATACGGGTCATTCCATATTAATTCAATTAAAATTTTACCTCACCATTTTAGATTCAGATGAAATTTGACACATAGGTAGTATGAATGAAGAATAAGAAAACCACAAATTTTGAGTAAAATATTTCCACCCGTTACTGAAATACAGCTATGTAAAATTTCGCAAAATTGGGTTCCCGGAAAATTTTTAAATTGATGTAGAACCTCACCAAATTAAGATAGAAAGCTGGAACAGGTGCCATTTTTCAGCTTTCTTAATGGCCTTTTATAAAATATACAACTCAATTAGGGTTGCTTCAAAATGTTTTTCAAATTTGAATTTAAAATTTTGATTTTGAGTTTTTTCAAAATGCTCATCTTCAAAAAAATTGAAAAAATTCTAAAATAATCCTTGTATATATCTAAACAGATGATACAAGTTTAAAAATGGGACTGCAATGGGTTCATATGGTAATCTATATTTAAAATGCACAATATTTACTTACTTAGATTTTACTGATTTAAAATGCATTTTATTTCAAATTATAAGCCCTAATATATACAAATTATTAATTTAGTGTTTTTTTATTGGCGATTGTGTTGTGTATTGTTATTATTATTATTATTATTATTATTATTATAATTATTATTATATAACTTTAGTTATATTTCTGTTATTATTATTATTATTATTATTAGTGTATAACTTTACCTATCACCAAAAATAAAACAAATCAAGTTCACCTTTCAGTTGATGAACCAGATACGTGGGAACCTAAACATTTAAGCGAAATGAATCGTTGAGGAATGAACACCAACTTTGAGCAGCATCAGCTGGTTATTTACCATCATGCAAAGGGTTTATGATGCCCAAAACTTTGCAAAATGCCATTAATGAAGAAAGCATAGTGAGTGACATAATCTCATGGTACATCAATGAATAGGCGATTGAACTGCAACCGGAGGAGAACGCCCGAAGACATTTTCTGATCGAGGAGAGAATCTTGTCGTGAAAATAATAAGAAGGACACTCGTATTAATGCACCAAAAGTTACTCCACAGTTATAAATTCGCATTGGCAAGAAAGTAAATCCCGAAACCGTGCGAACGGTACTAAGGCTCAATTTCCATATCCGCGTTGTCAGAAGAAAGCCACTTGTAAGTTAAAAGAGAAATACCCGAAAAGATCTGACTGCAATCCACTTCCCCACAAAAACCTGGAATATATGCACTCAAATATACCGTATACATTAAAATACGCATTTAAACTAAAAAATTGTACACATGCAAAATAAAAATAGGGTAGATTTGTTTTATTTTTGATGATAGGTAATGTTACATACATTTCCTTTCGATATGCACAGTCAGTAAAAATTTGCAATTGCATGAAGTTCCGCGGTCTAATAATAATAATAATAATAATAATAATAAATACAAGAGTTTGGAAATCGAGATCAGCCGAATGTGGGGCGTAAATGCACAGGTCGTCCCGATAGTTATCGGAGCTCTGGGATTTGTTCCGTAAAATTTGAGCAAGAACTTGTCGAAACTCCCAGGTAATTCAAAAGACTGGGAAGTGCAAGAAACAGAACCTTAGGTAGCCGATTGCAACCTGGAGTAGATTTTATATTCAGCCGACTCATAACATCTTTAGTCATGATGTAGTGGAATAATAATAATAATAATGATAATAATCATAACAATAAAACACAACACACTCACCAATAAAAAACACTAAATTAATAATTTGTATATATTAGGGCTTATAATTTGAAATAAAATGCATTTTAAATCAGTAAAATCTAGAGTAAGTAAATATTGTGTATTTTAAATAAATATTACCATATGAACCCATTGCAGTCCCATTTTTAAACTAGCACCATCTGTTTGGAAATATACAAGGATTATTTTAGAATTTTTTCAATTTTTTTGAAGATGAGCATTTTGAAAAAACTCAAAATCAAAATTTTAAATTCAAATTTGAAAAACGTTTTGAAGCAACCCCTATTGAGTTGTATTCTTATAAAAGGCCATAAAGAAAGCTGAAAAATGGCACCTGTTCCAGCTTTCTATCTTAATTTGGTGAGGTTCTACATCAATTTAAAAATTTTCGGGAACCCAATTTTGCAAAATTTTACATGGCTGTATGTCAGAAACGGGTGGAAATATTTTACTCAAAATTTGTAGTATTCTTATTCTTTATTCATACTACCTATGTGTCAAATTTCATCTGAATCAAAAATGGTGATGTAAAATGACTGTGTTGATTCAATATGGAATGACCCATACGTTTTCTTGAGATCAAGAATCTCTTCCCAAGATTTTAACTATAAATAGTTGAATGATGAATAAAAGTTTCAAAAAAAGCAAAGTTAGTAACTTTTGAAAACTATACATCACTCCCTAGTTATAGAAAATTTATTAGCATAGGTAAACAAAACTGCAGACTTTTTTCTTCTTTTTGTATTGCTAACAAAATAATAACACCCACCCCCCGCCACTACTAGCAAGAGGTGAGCTAAACAAAGCATAGTGCATTGTAAGCTACATGTATGTCCAGAAACAAAACATGAGTCCATCTCAGCATTTGCTTAATGAATCAGGGAACCTGGACGAAAACCTGATCGAGATCTGATGCTGAAGTACATTATTGGTTACTTAGAAGACATGTGGGCCAGGCATAGGCACTGATGGAAAAGAAAGCACTGACATTTGAACTTTATACAGCCAATCCTTTAGGTCTGTGTCACAAGAACATTGCTTTGACATGCGTCACCGAACTGATGAGGACAGCTGTGTTGATGTCTGCATGTAACTTGGCGATGAGCAGTCTTTGTGATGTGCCTACAGCTCAAGCTACAACATCAGTGAAAATAATGTGCATTTTCTGGCATTCAATAAGTGACCCCTGTTGGTAACAACGCACATCACCAAAAGCACTAATGTGCTGTTTTGCATAAAATTGTGTGAAACTATGACACATGTTAAGTGACTTGTGTGGCCAACAATCAATTCTGCTGATGTAGTCGATGCTGTCAGCATTACGTGATGCACAGCAACACAACACTCATGTGACACAGTCTAAATGTCATTACAATTCTTTGATTCCCTCAAGTTTATTTCTTTATTACTTATTGTTGAAACACCTTGTGTAGCAATGCAATTTAACAACCTCAATACTGAATCCAATCTTCCTGAACATTAAAAATCCATAGGCTTTTCTATGATAATGCAAATTTTCTCACTTATTAGTCACATATGTTGTTATCATTTGGACATTATACAGTCTTAAAGAGACCTATATTACAAATGTATAACAGTGAAAACCGTATAAATGAAACCCATATCTGAAACAATTTAGCATGGGTAGTAGAGGAATTTATCCAGGACTAAAAACAAAAAACATATAAACGTGAAAAACGTATAAGTTCAATATGTATAAAGGGAGTGTCACTGTGTATATATTTATTATTACTTAATTGGCCTACAAAAAATTGAAAATAATTGTGTTTGTGTTTCCAAGTTAATGGAACAAATGTGTTAAAACATGTCATTTTTCGGAAATCAGTGTCGAAGTTCCTCCTCCTGTGAAACTAGTCATACGCAATTTTGACATATGAATACATTTTAATATGAATATCAATGAAAGAAAACAAACAAAAAATAAATAAATAAAAAAACAAAAATAAAAGTTAAAAGAGCTGATATCACAATGATGTGTACATCATTTTATTCAGAAATCTCAATATTTCAAAAATTTAAAAATCACTCAAAAAATATCAAAAGATTTTTGCTTTATGTTTCCCCATAATTTATCAAAATTAATTCTAACCTGGGACTGATTTCCGAGGGTGCTTTGCAGGCAATGATGTTGCAGAACTAGAGGTATTTGTAACAGTAGCAGTATTAACAGTTCCTCCATTGTTACTACCACCACTGCAGGTGCTGCTGCTGCTACTACTGCTACTGCTACTACTGCTACTACTGCCACCACCACTGCAAGTCGAGGTAGTTGCAGTGGTAACAGCACTAGATGCACTAGTGGTAGTAGCTGTGCAAGAACCTATTCGAGAATCGGAACTTTCTGAAGACCAACGTCGTTTAACACCAGAGTTACTGCTTTCTGTAGCAACACCATTTCCTCCACTCACTTCACATTCTTCTGCAAACAACAAATTAATAAAATTGTTGAAAAGCACATAGGAAATTGCCTCACTATTTGTGTTAATAAGGGAATAATAAATACCTCTCTTGATGTTGGCCACTGGAACATGTTTTGTACATTTTGGGCACCCTCCACTTAATGGTCGACTTGTATAAAAATTCTCGCAACACATCAATTCTTCAAAGAGAATTTCAAGGAAACTCCAGAGATCAGACATTTTCTCAATGACTGGTAATCGCACATCTACTGACTTACTGTCAAAAGATGCTATCAAAAAAATAATTACAAAATTAATCATATGAATCTGACCACACATACAGAATGAATAGTTTCACTTGCATACACTCTTTACAGTCAGGTTTGCAGACGACAAAAAATATACCTACACTGTTTACCTTGCAAATGTACAGTTAGTTCTAAAAAAATTTTTTAAATGAATTTTTAAATGCAAACCAAGATTTCAAACAAACAATTCTGTACAAAGAATGGGCTTTCCATCAATCATCAATGCCCGATGCATCTCTAAAGTGTGCTGAGCTGACACACAAGGGCAGATATGAGCTCATAGTTTATGTATTTACAATTTATTGAATTTAAAATAATATTTGGTCATAGCAACTATCTAGAAAATTAAATTTTCCAGAACATTGGATCATAAAATAACATGGTACACCAACATCGCTAGTTTTCCTAAATTAACAGATGATAATGATAATAATGACGACAATGACGATGATGATAATAATAATATAACATATATGAATATAAACCCACAAATATCAAAATAATAACAACAGGGACCCAGAGTCAGCAGTAGCTCGAAGCCATTGTCAGAGATTGAATTGAATTGAATTGAATTGCCTTATTTTACGTGGCGAGACTCAGGCCATGAGGCCTGCTCTTCCGTCTGACCACGCAAATTTTGTTACACTCCTTTCACCAACTAGCGGAAAGAAGGTATTACTGAGGCGACGAAACCGGCGATTTGAATTTAGCTCAGAGGCGTCATGTAGGCTTGAGAATCTTTTACATGCAAGTAAATCTACTAACATGGGACAGCCGGCTTTACTTCCCCTCTGAAGGAAGGCGTAAAAAGGATTTTTTCGCCCCTAAAAATCCACGGGTTCAATCGGGTTTGAACCCGCGAACTTGGGTATAGCAGTCCGTTACACTAACCGCTACACCACCGCCACCGCATAGATGGACCCGGGAAGAATTAAAGGAGGTGATGTGGTGCTAAAAGTGAAAAACAGGGGCTCGGAAATAGAAGTTTTCAAGGTATGGAGAAAGTGGAATCCAGATATGAGACCTACCCTAGACTCAAAGAAGCTTGCCCGTCAATGACGATACATTCTCAGCAGTAGAAAATTCACAGCAGAACTACTTGCTGACATTCAGAATAATGTGGAGTTTGTTCTTTGCTCGAACTACCCACATGACGAACATGTAGAACTTGAAAATGATTCTGTTGAAGGTTCATCCCTTTTTCAATGAAACACACATCAGTGGTGAAAATTCAGCTGGCAATGCATTACATGATGAGGTCATGATGCGAAATCTCCTTCAATGCGAGATAAAAGAATTCATCAACTTCCATTTGAATCTTGTGCACCTTGGAGGAGAATATATATGAAAATGTCAAAGCTAAGAGAGTGATATAGACAGCGGATTCTTTCTTAAATGAGGTGGTGCAGACCCCACGTAGAAATCTAGATATTACTGAAATCAATCACATCATATATGCAACTAGATAACTAGTATCTCACAAAATTTTGGGGCCAACCAAGAACACAGACAGCAAAACAGAGTAAACAGCCCTGTACCTCACAAATGAAGAGAATTATGAAATGGATAGCCAACACTCAACGTGGATTATCACTCTTAGCTGAGGCATTTTCTAAATCAACGCACACCTCCAAAGTTTAACGAAAAATATTCAATGTTCAACAAAAATACCAAATTGAAAATGACAAGTAGGCTAATAGTAGGTGTGAAGATAAAAAATAAAATTCAAGCATGGGCTCAAGTAATCAAGCACATCGCAAACTGGAAATCTCCAAGGACTGATAAGATTCAGAAGATTCATTAAGAAATTAACAGCAACACATTCTCGTCTTGCAAAGGCTGTTAATAAAATTTTAGAAAACCCAAAGGAACTCCCGGAATGGCTCACTTGCGGCATCACGTATTTGCTACCCAAAGCGAGAGACAGCTCTTTGGTGAAGAACTACAGGCCAATCACTTGTCTGCCAGCAATGTACGAAGTTATAACTGCATCCATAGCTGACAAAATGTACAGACACCTAGAGAAGAATCATCTGATACCAGTTGAACAAAAAGGATATCGTAAAGGTTCTTTTGGCCGTAAGGAAATCTTACTACTGAATTATTTGAAATCTTATTACTACCTTGAGTGATGTACAGTAACGAAAGCGTAAATTTAGCATGGCTTGGACTGACTACCAAAAGGACTTTGATAAGTGTACCACACGATTGGATTTTGAAGACCCTGGAGATCTATCGATTTCAACCTAGACTTATTGACTTTTTCAAGGCTTGTATGAAGTCATGGAGCCAGGTTCCTAATATACAGCAGAAAGGAAGCAGTAGAAACCAGAAGAATTCATATTAACAAGGGAGTTTTTCAAGGAAATTCACTATTCCCTCTGCTGTTTTGCATTAGTTTGATCCCAGTATCTAGACAGTTGTCACAAGCTGACTTTGTCTCCACGCTCCATGGTGATTAAAGACCAACATCACATTTGTTTTATTTATTTATTTATTTTCATTTATTTATTAATTAATGGTGGCAGCAACAAGCTGTCGTACACATATCATTACACTGGTGTAATAAAGTTATAAAATGAATCATTTTTGTAGAGTAAATAAATCTATAATTAAATCACAATTATAAATCACAGATAGTATGTGTGTGTGTGTGTGTGTGTGTGTGTGAGTGAGTGTGTGTGAGTGAGTGAGTGTGTGTGAGTGAGTGAGTGTGTGTGAGTGAGTGTGTGTGAGTGAGAGAGTGTGTGTGAGTGAGAGTGTGTGTGAGTGAGAGAGTGTGTGTGAGTGAGAGAGTGTGTGTGAGTGAGAGAGTGTGTGTGAGTGAGAGAGTGTGTGTGAGTGAGAGAGTGTGTGTGAGTGAGAGAGTGTGTGTGAGTGAGAGAGTGTGTGTGAGTGAGAGAGTGTGTGAGTGAGAGAGTGTGTGTGAGTGAGTGAGTGTGTGGGTGAGTGTGTGAGTGAGTGTGTGTGAGTGAGTGAGTGTGTGGGTGAGTGTGTGAGTGAGTGTGTGTGAGTGAGTGAGTGTGTGCGAGTGTGAGTGAATGAGTGAGTGTGAGTGAATGAGTGGATTGTGTGAGTGAGTGTGTGTGTGAGTGAGTTGTGTGTGTGAGTGTGTGTGGTGAGTGTGTGTGTGAGTGAGGTGTGTGAGTGAGTGAGTGAATGAGTGAGTGTGGGGTGAATGAGTGAGTGTGAGTGGAGTGAGTGTGTGAGTGAATGAGTGAGTGTGTGAGTGAATGAGTGAGTGTGTGAGTGAATGAGTGAGTGAGTGTGTGAGTGAATGAGTGAGTGAGTGTGTGAGTGAATGAGTGAAGTGAGTGAGTGAATTGAGGAGCGTGTGAGTGAATGAGTGAGCGTGTGAGTGAGTGTGTGTGAGAGTGAGTGTTGTGTGTGAGTGTGTTTGAGAGTGAGTGACGATGTGATGAGTGAGTGCGAGTGAGTGAGTGTGGGTGCGAGTGAGTGAGAGTGTGGTGCGAGTGAGTGAGTGAGTGAGTGTGTGCGAGTGAGTGAGTGTGTGGCGAGTGAGTGAGTGAGTGTGTGCGATCGTGAGTGAGTGGTGTGCGAGTGAGTGAGTGTGCGAGTGAGTGAGTGTGTGCGAGTGAGTGAGAGTGTGCGAGTGAGTGAGTGAGTGTGTGCGAGTGAGTGAGTGAGTGTGTGCGAGTGAGTGAGTGAGTGTGTGCGAGTGAGTGAGTGTGTGCGAGTGAGTGAGTGTGTGCGAGTGAGTGAGTGTGTGCGAGTGAGTGAGTGTGTGCGAGTGAGTGAGTGTGTGCGAGTGAGTGAGTGTGTGCGAGTGAGTGAGTGTGTGCGAGTGAGTGAGTGTGTGCGAGTGAGTGAGTGTGTGCGAGTGAGTGTGTGCGAGTGAGTGAGTGTGTGCGAGTGAGTGAGTGTTTGCGAGTGAGTGAGAGTGTGTGTGAGTGAGTGTGTGTGTGTGTGTGTGTGTGTGTGCGCTTGTGAGCGCGGTCATTTCATAAATATTGCACAGTATTTTATATTTTCTTACATATTTATTTTTTTGAGAAAATCTCTTTACGATCTTTCAATGAATTCTTCATTCTTCTCAGTTACCAAGATCCAATGACTGGAAAGCATTAGAAATCCCACATATACCCCTTCTTTTTTTGCCGGACGAATGGTTCGGGTAACGGCTGCATAAAGCACATTCAGGGATGAAAAACTTAAGTTCTCGCATAACGTTTTTCAATTCTGGGAAATGTCAAAATCAGATGAATTCATGTCAGGACTGTAGGATGCATGTTATAACACTTCCCAACCACATTGTGGAACTTTTCTGTTCAAACTTTGACCATGTATGGAAGAGCGTAGTCTTGGAGAATGAGTGTCCCCGAATTGTCGAGCAACTGATATCGGGTTTTGTGCATTTAGTATTAATCTTTTGACAGTATTCGAAATTTGGACGGTGTTCAAATTCCTATGGCTTCAGAAATGTTTTCACATGTTGCATGACGATCTTTTTTCAATAAAATCTGCCACAAATCTCACATCTGTCAATGTTCTGGGTCTTCTTAGTGTTGCGGCTTTGCTTTTTCTCATACCACCTCAAAATAGACTACAACAATGGTGAACCGTGCTACGCACCACTGTAAACTCACTGCACACTTCACTTAAAGCGTTTTGGATTTCAAAACGGGGTAAAAACCTGTTTGATCTTAACATTAGATCTTTGATCCTCAACGTTCCTAGTACCCGAGACCTGTGCAGGCTCCTATACAGAAGTGTATTCCATGTAAGATCATCCATTTTACATGGACGATTTTAAAGTGTTTGCTAAGAATGAAGCCACTCTCTCCTAAATGCTATCTGTCGTGAATGACTTTAGCAATGGCATCTGCATGAAATTTGGTCTTGACAAGTGTGCAAAAATCAATTTAAAAAGAGGCAAACTGACATCAGAGTGCATTGAAGTTGATATGCACACTGTGATTCAAGATCTTGAGCCAGGTAGAACTTCCAAATATCTGGGCTTTGAAGAATGTGAGACCATCTCGAACGACACAATGAAATAGTTAATTCACAAGGAGTATTACAGAAGAGTGAAACTTGTCCTGCAGTCTGCTCTGAACTCCAGGAATAAAATATCTGCAATTGGTAGTTTAGTGGTGCCTGTAGTCAAGTACAGTTCTGGACTAGTGGACTGGACTGGGAAAGAAATTCAAATCATGGATCGAAAAACAAGAAAACTGCTAATAATGCATCATGTCACCCAACCTTGAGCTGATGTACATAAACGTTACGTGGCACATAAGGAAGGAGGAAGAAGCCTCAGACAAATTGAAACCTCCTGGCACAATGCAATACTTAGAATGGGAAAGAATATACAGTCATCAAGATGAACCTCTAATGAGGGAGGTCGTGCAATCTGACCGAAGAATGGGAAACAGAGAAATTGTCAGTGTAGCAAGAAGCATTGCAAAGAATATTATGCAAGACATGCCGAATAATGCATACACTGAACTTCTGATGCTACTAAACATGCAATGTCATACACAAAAAATGTTAACGAATTCATGGAGAGACTAACTACACCATGGACAATATCCAAAAATAGTGGACACGGTGCAGATTAATAAAGATCAATCATTTATGTGGCTTAAAATGGGAAGAAGGAAGCCAGAATTGGAAGCAGTTCTAATAGCTGCTCAAGATTAGGCATTGAGAACACATTATGATAAAGCGGTTCTCAAAATTTCCCAAGATGACAAATGTCGCATTTGCCAGGAACAAGTAGAAACCATTGATCATATCGTCTCAGCTTGTCCAATTCTACAAAGACCAATTCTAGCAATACTTGAAAAGACACGACAGGGTGTGTAGTTACCTCCACTGGCAGATCTGTACTGCCCTTTAAGTTCCAAACACATGGCCCAAGTGGTACGAACACTCACCAAAACCGGTGACATCGGTTGGATGCTATGCAATATTGTACAACCAATAAATTCAAATGGATCACACAATAGCAGCAAACAAACTGGATATTGTTATCCAGGATTTGGAGAAAAAATTATGGCTACTTGTAGATGTTGCTGTGCCTTGTGATCAAAATGTGGAAACCAAAGAGACAGGGAAATGTGTTAAGTACAACAGTTTGGAAACCGAGGTCAGCCAAACGTGGGGCGTAAAAGCACAGGTTGTCCCGACAGTTATCAGAGCTCTGGCATTTGTTTCGAAAAATTAGTGTAAGAACTTGTCTAAACTTCCAGGTCATTCAAAAGACTGGGAAGTGCAAGAAATTTCTTTATTTGGAACAGCTCACATTTTGCGCAAAGTATTGTAGAGCAACAGTTCCTAGATCAGCTCCTTAGGTCGCTGGTTGCAACCTGAAGTAGATTTTATATTTAGCCAACACATAACATCTTTAGTCGTGATATAGAGGAATAATAACAAAGAACTTTCACAGACTTCAATAGTGAAGCATCCTGGACTAAAGCAGAAAAAAACCGTTCCAATAAAATTCAACTGATGCAGTTACATGAAAACTCCACCCACGACATCAGAAGTGTGATTAGAAGCACATTCAATTGGAGAGTTTCTGGGCCTAATGGTATCCAGAATTTCTGGTACAAAAGATTCCACTGTGTACACATGCGACTAGCTGAACTAATCAATTCTGTTATAAAAGAGCCAAGTAAAATACCAAGATTTCTTACACAAGGTATTATTTATTTATTTACTTATTTATTTATTATACGGCAGCAGCAAAGCTGATATGCGTACATCTACTATTACACAGCACTTCACATCATAAATCATAATTCACAGTTTATCAGTTTATAATGTCACTTCGTGGGCATCAGGACACTTAAAGAGTTTATCAGGACACATCAATTTCTTAGTTGGCTTGATCCACTTTCCTCTTGAAGGCCATTACATTTCTCGCGGACACATTACATATATGACGTCTAAGATTCACATAATCTTCAGGTTCCATCTAAATACTGCCCAATCACGTGTCTTCCGACACTGTATAAAACAATCGTATCATGTCTTTCGCAAATGATTAATACCCATTGTGAACAAAACAACATTTTAGTGGAAGGGCAAAAGGGATGCAGAAAAGGTTCTAAAGGATGAAAAGAACAACTGATAACAGACTCAGTTAAATGTAACCTGGCGTCTAAGAAGAATAGAATTCTGTATATGGATTTTAAAAAAGCCTTCGATTCTGTTCTCCATGATTGGCTATTAGCAGTGCTTGCTTTACAAAGTCAACTCGTCTGTGATCTCATTCCTGCAACATGTGATAACTACTTGGAGAACGAAGATACACGTGAAAACACCTACTGAAGCCACTGAGACTGATATCATCCCTATAAAACGTGGATATTTTAAGGTGAGTCACGAAGCCCACTATGGTTTATTTTGTGCATGAACCCCTTGTCCAATATGCTAAACACCACAGAGTCAATCAAATCAGAAATGAAAGTATTACATCGCATTGACCATCTGGCTTATGTGGATGATATAAAGCTGTATGTGTCAACAAAGCTCATATATCTCCTGAAAACTGTGGAAAGATTTTCAAATGACATAAGAATGCAATTTGGATTGGACAAATGCTGAGCATTGAGCTTGATTAAAGGAAAGCTGTAAAATACTGCATATGACCTTGAGAACTGTTAGTAGAATACGTGGGATGGAAGCTGAAGAAACAAACTGATATCTGGGAGTTGAACAAGCATTGATCACATTAGAATAAAGAATGAACTAATCACCGAATTTGGCTGGAGAGTGAGAAGAATTTTAAAAACTGCACTTGATGGCGGGAACACTTCAAAAGCTATTAACACTTATGCTGTGCCCATTTTAGGATACTCAGCGGGAATAGTACCGTGGAGCATCACAGACAGAGAATATTCAACAAAGGTTATGGGTACTACTATCAAAAACTCTCAAGCATCACCTTAAGCATTGCTTTCCAACTGGCAGCCCATGGATCGCATGCAGCACGCAACTGCTTTGAACAATTTTACTATACCAACCAAATACAATGTGTTTTAGTTATTCTGTTATGCGTTTTTCGTAATTCTTTAACTGTAATATAATTTTTCTAGTTAATCATTAAGTATGTTGAATAAAAGTTGTTTTTAATACTTATTTGTTTCATTATAATGTCAGTAGTTAGGGTAAAAACAATCTTAAATTACGATGCGACCCACAGCTCAAATATAATTTGATATGTGGCCTATAAGACCTTCTAAGTTGGACAGCCCTGCCCTAGAGCCTCAGTTGAACGTGCGACCCTCCCATAACGCCTTGGTGGTAGTGGCTTCACTGACATTAACGCCATGATCTGCAAGCAGGTTCAGAGTCTCAGAAAGTTCTTCCACATGAAATCTATCACTTCAAAGCTACACGCTGCAGTTTGTGCAGTGGACGAACGGACACTATTAAAATTAGGCCAGTAAGCCTTATAGCATTCAATATCCAGCAAAAACTTGATGCGCAGAAGGCAAATCCTATTTACAGAAGACATACAAACGAGATCAGCCAAGCATATGTCGATACACAGTCATCAAACTGGTTGATCTCAGGGCAGATCTTTCCTGAAACTGAAGGATTCATGGTTGCCATACATGATCAAGTAATTCCAACATGCAATTACAGAAAATATTTTCTGAAAGAACCAAGTGTGAACGATGACCGCTGCTGATTCGCTTGTGGACAAATTGAATCGATACAGCACATTACATCAGGCTACTCACATATAATTGGATCAGAATACAGGAACAGGCATAATGCAGTAGCAAAAGTAATCCACCAAGAATTGGCCCAGAAGTACCGGTTACCATCTGAAGCACAAGTTCAACACTATGTGTATAACCTGGAGAATGTGTGGGAAAATCATTCTTATCGGCTGTACTGGGACACAACAATTCTCACAGACAGAACTGTCAAGTTGGAACAGACAAGTCGACATTATCAATGTCTTAATTCTGAACACTTCCAATCTCCAGTTGAAATACACAGAAAAGAAGACTTAGTATGTGGATCTCTCAGAGTCCATCCTCCAACAATGGAATACTGGTAAAGTGAGAATCATTCCAATTATAATATCAAGTACTGGAGCCATCCCAAACCATACATCAAAGTCTCAAGGAATTAGATCTTCCTGAAAACCTATTGGAAGCTTATGTAGAAGGTTACCATCATCTCAATGGCCAGAATCATCAGAAAATTTGTAGGAAATCAACATGAATAATTAGATTCAAAATTATAACAATTAATTGTACTGTGATTCTTTTAATCTGTACAATTTATGTAGTCACTGTAGAGATATAAGATGTAATTAAATAACAATAATAAAATTGACTTTATTACTGGTGAGGCTCAGGCCATTAGACCTGCTCTTCTGCCTAACCACTCTAACAGATATCTCCTTACAAATCATTATGAAAGTTTGTCAGCAAAATATCAACAAAAAACAACAACACTGTATCAAGAAGACAAAGGTGAAGAATTAATGCAGGCAAAAGGAATTATCTTGTCTAACATTAAAGAACCCTAAACGTTTTGTTACTCCTTACCAGTAATAATTACTCTTCCTTCTCCTTGTCTTAGAAGTCCAAAAATTTGTTTCTGGTCCAAAGCAGCATCCACAAGAGCTTGTACACATTCCCTCACCAATCGATTAATGCTCTTAGCAGAATATACCATTGGCAACTCAGAAACTTTTCGTGGATCAAGATAAGGACCACACATACATCCATGATTCACGAAAACACAACCTGCAAAACATTTGAAATCCAACAAATATTAGAATATTTTATAATGAAATGACAACATAAGCATTACCTCTTCGATAATTTTACAAGCAGTGTAACTTCCTAAAATTCACTGAAAATTCAATATCACAGTTATATCAAGGGAACAAACACAAGAATTAATGGTGAACATTTACTACTGCAATCTTATGATGACAGACATAATTATTTATTTCATAACAGAAACATTTTAATATATTCCATAGAGAAAAAATATTAATGAACAGACTACATGGGAGGGGCGGGGGGAATCTTTGGACCTCTAACAAAAATATACTTTCTCTTTAGAAATATATTCTGAGATGAAAATGCCAGATTTCTTTCCCCGATCCAATTTATCCCTCAATTTTAATTCTTTAAATGATATCATACACTTCAATTTCCAGAAATACGATGCTTATTAACAAAAGAGAAAAAATATGCAAGACTCACTTATCACACAAGCACGTTTAAAGAATTGGAAATTGGATGTTTAATGCACTTGTCAAGTGAGCATACTTCTCTGACTACAGGGGCAAAACATGCACTAGCATTGAAATCTGAACCCTAATTATACATGAACCTTTGGGTAATGTGTTCTATTTATAAACTTATGTTGATGAATGGGGGAGGATTGACATACAATAGAAAAACACCAAAAACGATCAATAAAATGTTCCTAAAATATTTTTAAAATGTCCTGAAAGCAAAGAAAAATGACTTAAAAAATATAATGAAAACCAGTTCAGAAGAATAACTCACGCTGTTAGATATGTTGCAGGTATAATCGACGCTTCTTTTCAAGTGAACGCAGTTTGCAAACTTTTGTTTTCGACTGGACCATGAAATCTTTGTCTTTAGTTATCATGAAATATCCGCTGAACCGCCCATGGTATTGAAGGTGTCACATGAATCTTAGATTACATACTTACAACTGGTGACATGACAATTTCTGAGCAAAGAAATTGAATAGGCTACTCAGAAATTCAGCGAAGAACATTTCTTGCATCTCGTAAATATTATTTGAAGCAAGTACCATTAAAATGAAATGAAAATCTATGAAATCCATGGAAAATGCTTTAAAAATGACTAAAAAGTAAAAAATGACATTTAGCATTGAAGAAAAATGAAAGAAAAAAAGAGAGAAAAAAGAAAGAAAGAAAAGAGGGGGAAAAACTTCAAAAGGGATAACTTCCTTTTGTCAAAACATAAAATGAATATCTACTATACTAAAAGACATCATTCTAAAGTGGCAAGGAAGGGGAAAGAAAGGGAAAAAAGAGAGAGAGAGAGAGAGAGAGAGAGAGAGAGAGAGAGAAAAGAAATGGGAAAAAAGAAAAAGGAAAAAAGAGAAAAAAGAGAGAAAAAAGAAAGAAAAAAGGAAGAAAAAAGAAAGAAAAAAGGAAGGAAAAAGAAGAAGAAAAAAACACAACAACATTAAAATCCTCCACCTATTTTCGAATATCTTTATACGGAAAAGAGGTAGATGTTATTTTGAAGCAATTAAAAGCAGCAAAATCTTTGAAAACCCATTAACAGTTGTACTCCATGCATTCCCATTATAATTATGAGAGAATTACCAAAGCAGGAATTGCAGTCTCCTGAAAGAATATCTATTATTTTGGGTTTAATGCATTTACCTTTTCTGTTATTTTCTATAGAACTTTGGAAAAATCTCTTCAGCCATCTTTCAAATTGTATTTGGCTACCGGGATTGTGAATTATCTGATAGTTTTGTACCTTAGAATTACAAGTCTTTCCTACACAAAACTAGTTATAGACTGGGTTCTTTACTTCACTTTTCATCATGCTGCTGCTCATTTTTAAAAGATTTCTCTTCATTCTTTCTTTTTCTCTCCCCCCTCCACGCACAAATGAGCAAACTTTTTCTTATTTTATTGAGGTGTTTTGAAATTAAACCTCTTTGTGCATGAGATCTCTTTCATTCCAAAGGTTAATTTTGAGTTGCTTCACTATTCTAAGTCATTCTCTTCTGTCAAACACTAATTGTCAGTATTCACTCCAATTTTCCTTTTAATTAATATTTTTACTAATAAATTCCCCCCCACGATAAGTAATGTATTTTCCAGAAGACGTGTTGTGGGATTGCCATCTTTAGGTTCCACATCTAGTACATCTTCCCATCCTCTGGCCGACTTTCAGGTCTAAAGGGATCAGTCTTCCTTGGAGGGAAATTTCAGTAAGACACTGAATGAAAATTTATTAGATTCCTGGTGTAATTTGGATTTAATACAGAACATTTAATTAAATTAATAAGTTTTTAAGACTGGATTATTTAGCTCAATAATGCACTAATGCTTTAGATTGCAAGATTTAAAATGAAATTAAACAATTGATAATATCTAATAAAATGTTAATGTCAAAAATTAAAACATCAACAAAAAGAATTTCTAAATTTTACATTCACAATAGCAATCAAAAGAACCTACTTAATAAAATTAAAGCTTTCCTGAAGCTAATTATATAATTTTAAAATGTGCAAATACAAAACCACGGAAGTTTTATTAACTGATTTCTTTTTTTATACTTTCTGGCATAATATTTACACAGTGTAGAGAAAGTATTGCAATGCTGCTGCAACATAAAGTGATTTTTCAATAGAAAAACATTTTGTCATGCAATTGCTCCTTAAATTATTACAATCATCATGAACTACTGAAGTCTAATAAAAGTTTTTAATAAATAACTCCTGGAGACTAGGGCTTTACAAACGGTTTCCATGAGTTTTTTGCAGTTTTCCTTGTAGGTTTAATTTTCCAAGAGTTCCTGGTGTGGCAATTTCTTTTGTGGTCTTCCAATGTGCGTTTTTATTGGTCAGTTTTCAGTCTGTTGTGCATTCCCTTCAGGTGATATTTCCAATTAGTGTTCTCTACTTCTATTATATCTTTGAAACAATTTCTTTCTGATGTCTTCATCCTCCAATCTTGTCATTCCCATAGGCTGTCTTAAGATCTCGTAAGTACTGTTTGTAGATTTGTTTGTCCTTCTTTATCATTACACATGTTTAAAAATCATGATGACTTAACCCTTTCGTGGGCAAAATATATCCAGATATAATTTGGAAAAATTGATACAAAAAAATGATTAAATAATGTAGTGTTATTTGGAATTTACTTTGATGAAAGAAATCATATCTATGATTACATACAAGGAGGTGGGAAGTATTCTTCCCACGGCCCTTTTTGGGTATGAAAAAAATTGACATGAACTACATAAAAATTTCAATTTTTTAACAAAATTCTTATATTTTGCATTTATTTTCCACAAAAAATTCTAAAATATGAATTTAAACAGTGGGGCCCAGAAAATTAACAAAAATAAACACGAAACTTTATAGTACGCAAAATGAATTTGCATATGATAACACGAATTTATATATTGGGGATTATCCTAGACATTCAGGCATCGTCGTAGTCAGCATCAAAAAGTTAAATTTTGTATTTAGAGTACAAAGACTATCAATTTACCCCTCAAAACTTGTTTGTATAAAATCATAAATGCCAAGAAAATAGCAAGGGAACTACTTTTCGCACGTATAAAATAATTATGATACATACACGGATTACCCTGCAAAAGTGTATAGAACACAAAGTAAACATTACCCAAACATCTAACTAAATAACAAAATAAACAAACACATTCTCACACACGTCAAAATATAAAAAAAGGACGATAATCCATAAAAACTGGTAGAAGTACGCTCACGACAATGCTAGATCATTAACACTTTACCTCACGCGGCCTCCAAACTCAACAATGGAAATGGCGGGAAGTGCACTATGCAGAAATGTTTCCAATAGTCAAAGATAAATTACAGTACATGGCATGGGCAATAAGAACGCAATCATAAGAACGTATAGAGAGATATTTGTGAAGTGGGAAGCATGCTTCCCACGGCCCACGGAAGGCCCGTTTAGCAGCTACATTATGTTGTTTCAATTTTCTTTCTAGGTCAGCGTCTTTTGATTGTTTCTCAAATTCTGTTTAAGTTGCATAATTTCTTTTCTATGTCCTGCTGAGCATGGGCACTGAGATATTTTGCAAGGTACTCCCCAAGCTTCAAACACTGATTTGAGGAAGTTGCTCTTCATCCATTATCAATAAACAAGCAATGCAGTGACCAGATATATTCTATAGAGGCACTACAACATTGCAGATCTGCCTCTCCTCTTTCAATGCCCAACAAACCCACATTTACGAAGACATGACATTAAAAACTGAAGAAAATCAAAGCTTAAGACAGAAAATAATATTTTGTTCAGTCGAATTCTGGATGAATAGATCCAGCTCTTCCAATGTGGTATATTCTGAGACAACAAGCAATTTCAAAAGTATTACAGTAAAACCCCGCTATAAGAGACCCTGTTATAAGAGAATCCCGCTTATAGGAGACAAAATTCACGGTCCCGACGTCAGTTGTATATAAACAATGCATTTATTTCCTGCTTTTAAGAGACCCCGTTATAAGAGATTCCCGCGTATAGTAGACAAGATTTTATTCCCCGCCATGCGTTTCTTCTCGCTTGTAAGAGACAAAGCGTGGAATTTTCCTCCAGGTGACTCAGGAATTTCCTCAGCGTGGAAAGGGTTGGGACACATGCTTAAAATAAGCTGGAGCAGGGGTTCACAACACCAGTGCCACCGGCAGGGGGGGGAGGTGTGCGAAGTTCTCGTGAAGATAGCTCATTCAGTAAGCTTCGGGTCTTTTGGCAACAAGGAAGAAGCCTATAGGGCGACTTTTGTAACCGTGTCTCTAGAAGGTATCAGCTGTTTACGGTTTCATCCAATCGGAAGCTTCTGTGTCGCTAGTGACGTCACGACGGTGACTTTCAAGCTTCCGATTGGATGAAACCGTCAGCAGCTGATATCTGCCAGAAGCTGAGTTGAATAAACCACAGTATTTTGCTTTTAGTGTTTCCAATTGTTACTTTCTCATATACCTATATATACGTAATATAGAGAAAGTAATGTAATGCTGCAGAAAATAGACTTCGAGATTTTAACAGAACGCACGTTTTGGGGTCCGATACCGAAAAAGATTTGTTTTTTCGTTCAAAACTTCCCCTTCCTCCGTTCGTGAATAACACTAGCGCCAAAACTATTCGTAAATTTTTTTCCAAAATGAATGTTCCGCGATTGATCTGGTTCCGCTCGAAACTGGGGTTTTGAAAACTTTCTAAATTTTTGTGGGAACTATACATGAAGTCCATGGGACATTTTCAAAAGCTTTCCAATAATGGCTCAAAATTTTTTCTTTAAATTTCTTGTACGAATAGAGTGAAATTCACTTATAGAGGTGGCATTGTTAGGATTTTCACTGTTAACTCTAAAATTTCTAAAATTGAAAAAGTGCAGTTTTCTCGGTGTTTTCTACAGCTACAAAATTGAAGATAGAAATTTTTTCTTATAATACATTTTTTCTCTATAATTAAGTCTTTCATTAATGTTTTGTACTAAATAAAAAGTTTTCACATAATATCAAGTGAAATAATAAACATTTACAAAAACAAGGTTTTCTCAAAAACGGCTCCAAACTTTTGGTAGTGACGGTTATAAAGGTACTTTATAAGAATCTTAACATCATTTTGCTCTATTCTTTTGTTTTTTTCAAAAATTACACAAATGTATTTTTTTATAACTCTCATGTCAATATTTACATTAGAGGTGATTTGTTCATATAATCCATTTATGAGCACATATGCTTTAAATGTCATAAAGTTCACCCAATAGATCTGGTTAAATGGGCCCTGGAATCAACTAATTTATGTTTCCTCAAGTTTAAAATAAGTGTACAAATCATACTAATCCACTAAAAATATGGTAACATCTCATTAAACACATCAAAAACACATTTCCCCACTTTTATAAGAGTTCCCGCTTATAAGAGACAAAATTCAATTCCCTCAGGTGTCTCTTATAAAGGGATTTTACTGTATCTAATCTCCTCTTTATTGACTTGTAGCCTATCTTATTTATATATAAATTTAGAATTATAAAATTTCAAAAGTTTACACACTTTTTGATTTAAGTATCATTGTTATTATTATTATTTATAAATATAATTGGCAGAGAAACTGGTTACATAGTACTACCATGGGAGGAATATACAACAGGAGGGGAAACTCCCACTGGTCGAGAGTATGGACTCTAGGATGCACCAGTGTCCTTTGCGAGTGGCGGCATCTACTTTCAGGTACATGCATAATTTCAAACAATACTTCGGTTATTTACTCGTCAGTTAGAGGTGTAAGCTAATGAAACGTCTACCACTGATTTCATGCGCACAAGCAACTCCACCCACGACAACACACACTATAATACTTAAGCAACCATTTATGGTGCCATTTCATTTGAAATCGATATTTGCTGGTGTACATTGTTATCAAGTGTTGACATCACAATGGCAAAATGTTGGCTCTAGGATGCACCAACACTGTTCGGTAGGCAAAAGATAAAGTTTCTTCAGGTTTCACTCCAATCCAGAAAGGTGAGTAAAATATTTGGAGTTGTGTTAATGAGTTACTGCAGTTGAATGGGAAATATATTACTGCTTGCTGCATTTGATTGTTTTATCGAATTTCTGAAATAATTGCATCTGTCAGCCACACAGTTCAATTAAAAATCCTAATTAGTTTATTGATATTATCTATATTGCATTTAGTTCATAATTTGATTCATTTCAAACTAGAATTGGGCCATTAACTGTATCATTCCATACATTTCACATAACTTAAAGAGCATATGTGTAAGATATAATGATTGAGAAATTTGGGCATGTGGTTTCTGCATTGGACTTTGCAACTACACTTACCAAGATTGTGTGGCCTGGTGGTGGTCATGAGAAGAGATCTGTTTTGCATGAAAATATCCTCAAGTCAGTTTTGAGGAATACTGATGACTCGTAAATGAATAGGGAAAGTAATTGGTGATATTCTAAGCTCAATGAACAGATTTTTCTTTTATACAAAAATTGTCATTAACTTTTCACAACAAATGCGTACTTCTTTGCAGTCCGTTTTATTGAATTTAAGCCTACAAATCTTGCCTGTTTGTACATTCTTTGTATTAACCCTCTAATTGTATTGTTTAAATGAAGATGTAATAAATTAGAAGAACAAACGTGTTTTAAACTAACAAACGATACCCCTTACACATATTAAGATGTGTAGCTTTTGTAAACTAAACTGCATAACAGGAAGGAGATAAAGGACCAAGAGGTGCAAATGACAAGTTGCTGGATGTATAAATATTCAGTAAAACTTGCTCAATGCAGAACATGTATAATGCGGAAATCTGTCTAATGTGAACATAAATTGTGGTCCTGTCAAACAAAAGTTCCAATATTACATCGCATAATGCAGAATCTTGTCTAATACGGAAAAATATTCTGGTTCCCTGAGATTCCGCATTGAACAATTTTTCTATACTATAATAGAATCTCTGCCTCTACCTACAATCTAGAGGAAGGAATTCCTTTACGTTTGTAATCATTTTTAATAGTGTTGCCAAAATAATAGGCTGCCTATGTAAATCAACAATTAAATTTAAAAAACAGCATTTAATCTTGCTTAATAAATAGCATGTGTAGGTCACAGTAATGAAATCCATAAGAATTCCAAATGTGCATGTTTTATTAAAAACATAGGTAAATGTAATGTTATGTTAGGTTAGGATAGATTGTAATTTTTAAACTACTGAACATGGATTAAAACACAAAATACAAACATGTATGTAAATTGTATTTTCTTGCAAGCAAATTATCATGAATCCGGTTTGACTCTATAGCTCAGTTGATAGAGATGCCTGGATAATGATAGGTTCTGGGCATGGATCAAGGTGGGATCAAATACTTGGATTTTGTGACAATCTATTTTTACTTTTTCCCAATGGAATAGAGAGAAAGTTATGTAAAGCTGAGTGAATAAATGGCGAATTTTTGACAGAAAAACTCTTATTACAGGACCTTGGTAACAAAAAAGGTTGCTAAATTTAGAAGCAAAAAATCCTATAACATTTGATGTAGCTAGAATCCATATTTTGTACATCCTTGATACCGAAAAATTGATTGACAGCAAAAGTGTGTGTATCTGTCCGTCTGTACACAATGCTAACACATAAACCTTTCAGCCAATTTTCTCCAAAATTTATATTCCCCAATCGATCTTGCTAATGTTGCGACCCCAGGAAGAATTTGAAACCAATATTTTAATTCGTGGGATACTTTACATGAAGAATCTAGGACATTTACCAAATTTTCAACAACAACAACAACAACAACAACAAAAAGAAAGAAAAGACATTTAAGAGAAAGGTACAGGTCTCACGTTCATTGAAAACTGATTTTTCAAAAAATGCAAAAGTTCAACATACTTCCCCTTAACCCTATAAGGACAGAATTTTTTAAATGGATAATTTGTTTAAATGTAGTATACAAAAAACATTTAAAAGGATAAGAATCAATAAAATTCAGTTTAAAATCAACTTTTTAAATTTTATTGATAAAAAAAGGAGTGTGAGCATATGGTCATGCTAGTCCTTTACGAAAACAAATAATACACACTGTAATAAGTATGAAAAATTACAAAATATTGAACACACATCCCTAATTTACATTTAGAACCTTCTGTTCTACTTCTCCAGCCTCTTTTCTGATTTGGTACAGGTTGAATCAAATGATTTCACTCATCCTATCTGATATCATCAGAAATTCTATTGAGTGTCAAACTTCTTAGTACAATTCTGGCCCTTCTAGGACCTCTCGAGAGAAATGCTTATTTAGTTAGATAAGTAGTGACAATCTGTTTTCTGAAGTGAAGATTTGGTATTGATTGCCCGAAAGAGTTTTCACACAATACCCATACATAGTGCATTGCAGCAACTAAGAGCCAGGTGAAAATAGACCAATACTATTTTTCCCTCTTGTGGCAATTCTGTAGGTGGAAATGTCTGCATTCATTCTATCCATGCCTTCCATATATTCGTTGTAAACATGTATGAGAGAGCGTAGGCTTCCACGGCTGGTGTCAGTACTTTCATGGCTATCCAGGAGACGCTGCGTCCAAGGCACAGGTTTCAGTCACAGCCGTAATTTTGGTCATGGCCAAAACGTTGGCACCTGTGCCTTGGACGCGGCGTCTCCCGGATAGCCATGTAAGTAGCATGTATGATGTTTGACCTGGTTATTATTATAATTTTTTTCTCTGCAACAGTGCATTATTTGACACAGTACAAAGGTTGTATTCCATAGCATGTTGACAGAGCATAAATGATAGAATTGTCTTTCCAAGCTACCAAAATCAATTCATCACCTTTGTTTATTTTGGAATCCATGAAGATTCTTTCTTTTCTGCATCATTTCTTTTTTCTACGTAAATCAAGGCTATCATTCAGAATCCCTTTTGCTCTCATTGTTCTAGTTCCTTCATATCCCTGCCAAATGCTTGTTCACAGACAGAGTACACACTTACATTCTTCAAAGATCTGATGTAAAATCATATGTATCCCAAGGCCTAGCATAACCATATGGTCAAGCAAAATTCAAATTGTACTCACACGCCATTATGTAAGCAATTTTTTTCATTTTTACATTAGTTATATTATTTAACAATACTTTAAAACATGTAACTTATTAAACAAGCAATGAAAAAAAATATCAAAAACACAAAAGTGCCTGCTCCAATAGGCTGATTTCCGAAGGTATTAATTTCTCTGTCAACAACTGGCATAACACCTATTGGGACACATCCAACTACTAATTTACCAAATTAGTAGTTCCTGATTTCCCTCCCTGATTTTGATTCAATGTGAAAGAGTTTCATTTGGTGAAATGCTAGAAAAATGAGGTTAATTTACCAAATATATATATTTTTTTAATTGTACTACCATACTTGGTATAGTTTTTATTTCTTGGTGCTTGAGGGCCTGTCTTCACGAAGGAATCTCTCAAGGTATTTCGTGTCTTTCCTGGTCGTGCAACAAGATGTTGCATGATCATGACCATATCGAGCAGTGCTGGTGATCATGTGACATCTAGCATCACAACTGAGAAAGACGTGAAATGCCACGAGATATTCCATCGTGAAGACAGGCCTTCGTGTGCCAAGAAATAAAAATCCAAGTATAATAATATTATAATTATCAATAATTATCCCCAAAATTAATGATTTACTTTCATTCTGAAGTGTCTGGATTATTATTTGTTTTGTGCATTGCTTGTTGTTTTCTTAACGAACATTTGATTTGCAATGAATCAATCGTTTTTATTTAGATTGCCAAGGATGTTAAATTTCTTAACATACAGTTAGGTACAAGTACACTTAACAAACCTGTACAGTTGCATGTTAACAGAGGATAAAGATGCATGTGCCCGATAGAACACCACCAAGATACAAGGCCTGCGCATTGGAGTTTTTCAAAGCCAATACGGTGGCTAGAGAAGGCCAACTTGCTCGAGTTGAGGTACTCCAGTTGTGTACGCTGAGTAGTATGTGTAGCTTTTGAGTTATGGTTATGTAGATGAGGTCTGTTGTTCATAAGTGAGAATCATGGTGAATAAGATCTGTTCGCAGGTCGGGGAATTATGATAAAAAGTGAAACGTGTACGTTGTGAAGTTCAGTGTTTACTTTCAGCTTTGTGAATTGCATTTACAAATGTGGAAAATTGAGAAGAATTCTATATTCAGTGTTCTATTGTGACAATGGATTAAAAATCATTCTTCCTTTAAAACATACATGACTGCCTCATGGAGCTAGACCATCTTTGTTGCCTAATTGTCCTGCTGCTCTTGAATTGCCCAAGCACTTCCTACAGAGGAAGTTCTCAAGAAAGAAATTGCGTACCGAAAACGAGGATCTGCTTGCTCATATTGAAGAAAGTGCAAAAGAAAATATTGCAAGATTAAATGAAATATCTTTCAGTACTTTTGATGAACTAAAAAGCAAACGAATTGCTTATTTTGGACAAATATTAATACAGAAGACAGTATTCTGTTTCAACATATTGATTGTAATTCTGCCCCTAAAATTATCAATTCAGTTGTGGTGAATAAGGAATTCAAACTCAGTGTTTATTATTGTAAAAAAGTATTATGGTACAGTACAGTTTATGGTTTTTCATATCGGCTTGTATGCTATTTACCATATAGCCACATTCTTATAATTTTTCTCAAAAATTCAGGTTCGTGATATTTCCTCATTCTAGTGCAAATAAGATATTGTATTCTTCAATTGGTTTCAAATGTCAAATGAAACACATTGATAAAAATTTATTTGAAGTATACATATATGTATACTTCATATACAATATGTATATATCTGTGTGTGTGTGCGTGTCTGTGTGTCTGTCTGTGTGTGTATATATATAGACACACACATACATATATAACACCGACACTGTGTGACCGATCTCCATGAAAGTTGTAAAAGAATGCCTTTCAGTGAGGAAGGTGGCACATTGACTTCCAGCAGCGACATCTTCAGATCGTCAGTAAATACGATTCCCTGAGAAGAGTCATTTGGTGGAATGCCAGGAAAATGAGGTTAAATTACCTAATATACATTTTTTAATTACACTATTAATATTACAATTAACAATAATTGTACCAAAAACTAATATGATTTACTTTTATTCTGAATTGGTTGAATCTAATTTTTGTACATCACCATGTGTTTTTTCTTAATAAACATTTGATTTGCAATGAAGCAATGGTTGTTTACTTACATTGCTAAGGATGTTAAATTTCTTAACATACAGGTAGGTACAAATGCACTTAACAAACCTGTAGGATTGCATGTTCACAGATGTTTAAGATGCATGTGATCGATAATAGCTATTAACATACCTAGAAATGTTATGAGTATTATTACTGCCAAGACCAAAAGGTAAAAATCGAGGCCGAGCATAGCGAAGCTTAGATTTTTAATTTGGACGAGGCAGTAACAACACAGTTACATATTGTGGTATGTTCAGAATTTAATCGGTCACTATAAAATCTCAAAAGTTTTGCAAAAATTTATGGAATTACTGAGATATGAAACAAATGAATTGTGTTGCTGTGACACGTTAATCGATATTGTTCGGTGCTGCTTGCAATGTATAAAAACAATACATTCGTTTTACCATGGCTCAAGGAAAATCAAAGGGAAAAATTATTCTTTATCGCAAGAAATTTTGGCTGCTGCTGCGGAAGCCACATGGGATTTAATCCCAAAAAATCCAAAGGCCAATACGAAAAGGCATACCAAGAATTTAAAGCTTGGCAATTACAAAATTACATAGACATGATTACCGAAGATGTAATGCTTGCATATTTTAAGTACTTGGTAAGGTAATTTACACTAATTCCATTTATAAAGGCAAACCTTTGCCTTACGTTTTGTTTTACAAAGTCGCAGGCACATAAGGCAACCTCATTATGGTTTTTTTTATTCGATGCTGAGATGCGCAATTGGTATAAATGAAAATGTGAACTTGAAAACATTCCACAAGCTTTATGCTTTCTTAAAGATGGTGGATGGTGGCGAGGACGGAGGCACGTCGACTTCCAGCAACTATTGGCAAGGAAGGCTTCCTCGACTATCTGTGAGGAAGGTGGCGCATCAACTTCCAGTGGCGACAACATCGTCAGTAAATATTATTTATTTATTTAT
This sequence comes from Acheta domesticus, assembly GCA_031308135.1. Classification (NCBI taxonomy): domain Eukaryota; kingdom Metazoa; phylum Arthropoda; class Insecta; order Orthoptera; family Gryllidae; genus Acheta; species Acheta domesticus. The sequence goes on from JAHLJT010002406.1 coordinate 37,834,953, forward strand.
TTATTTAGCAACAGGCTCTAAGCCCAATACATAGGAATAAAAAAAAAAAAATATATAGCCACATTCTTATAATTTTTCTCAAAAATTCAGGTTCGTGATATTTCCTCATTCTAGTGCAAATAAGATATTGTATTCTTCAATTGGTTTCAAATGCGCCACCTTCCTCACAGATAAGTCGAGGAAGCCTTCTTTGCCAATAGTTGCTGGAAGTCGACGTGCCTCCGTCCTCGCCACCATCCACCATCTTTAAGAAAGCATAAACCTTGTGGAATGTTTTCAAGTTCACATTTTCATTTATACCAATTGCGCATCTCAGCATCGAATAAAAAAAACCATAATGAGGTTGCCTTATGTGCCTGCGACTTTGTAAAACAAAACGTAAGACAAAGGTTTGCCTTTATAAATGGAATTAGTGTAAATATTACTGAAGAAGAGATTCATTATGTGGAATGCATGAAAAATTATGCTAATTTAGCAAATAGTTGTTTTTCTAACTGCACAATTAATAATATTACAATCAACTATGAGCATCCCCGAAAATAATGAGTTACTTTGATTCCTATTTGTCTTGTAAATTACCAATGTTGGGGTGGAAACCAAAAAGGCGAAAGTTTTGGCAAACGATGATGTGTGGAAGTTCTTGATAGAGGCTGGAGATAAAGAATATTTGTTTCACAAGGTATGATTATTGTTATTTTTGTATTCTGGAATGAAACAATGTACAGATTTGGTGTAAATGCAGTCAATGTTTTTGTAGGTTGTTCTAATATTTGGCTTCTTTGGTGCTTGTCGCTATGACAAAATATACCAGGTTCATGCCAACGACATAAAGAGGGAAGATTCCATTCTAATTGTACAAATTAATGATTCCAAGAAACATAATTCACAATTTTTTACCATAATTCCCAATGGCAAGTTGGAATTCACAAAATTGCAGGAGTGTCAAAATATATGCCTACCTATCTTGGTCTCCCAGAACCAGAAAAACACTAGGCACTCTTTAAGAAGAACTTGGGCTATGGCACAGGCTGATTCAGGAGCTTCGGTTATGGATTTGAAATGTTTTGGTGGATGGTGGCGAGGACGGAGGCATGTCGACTTCCAGCAACTATTGGCAAGGAAGGCTTCCTCGACTATCTGTGAGGAAGGTGGCGCGTCAACTTCCAGTGGCGACAACATCAGTCAGTAAATATTACTGAAGAAGAGATTCATTATGTGAAATGCATTAAAAATTATGCTAATTTATCAAATATTTATTTTTCTAAATGCACAATTAATAATATTACAATCAACTATGAGCATCCCTGAAAATAATGTGTTACTTTGATTCCTATTTGTCTTGTAAATTACCATCTAGTTTTTTCATAATAAAGTTGGCAGGCGATGAATCGGTGGTTGTTTATTTATGTTGCTAAGGATGTTAAATTTCTTAACATACAGTTAGGTACAAGTGACCTTAACACACCCGAAGGGATGCATGTTAACAGGGGTTAAAGACGCGTATGACCGAAAAAGGTTTTAACTGATGCTTTCGAATGAAACATATTTCTTTGCAATGTGTTTGAAGTCACACACACCAAAAAAAAAGAGAGGAGTGAGAGAGATTGAGGAGAGAGAGGAGAGAGAGGGGAGAGAGGAGACGGGGAGAGGGGAGAAAGAGGGAGAGGGGGGAGAAAGGGGGAGAAAGAAGGGGAAGAGAGAGGGGGAGAAAGAGGGGGAGAGAGTGAGAGAGCGAGTGTATTTTGGGTTGTGGTGCAAACAGTAGAATATACAATATGACATTTGAGAACGATAGGTCTTAATGTGCTGTCAGTGTAAGAGTTAAGGAAAATGTTTGTTTGGCAGGTAAGAGATGATTCATGCACTAAGTGCTTGGCAGACATAATGGAAAAATGTCAATATATATAGAATACATTAAGAAATTTTAAGTCTCAAACCTGCTGAGGGTTGCTTCTGCATACTTGAAGTATCAGGTTCTGTAACAGTAATATGAGTACCAGATGAAGTTTCATGTTCTGCTACACCTCTGTTAGTACCATTGCTGTTCGGAGACAACTGTGATGTCTCACTCCCTCCACCTGAACCTACTCCTCCTGCCAATGGAGGAGGAATGTTGCACACACGGGCTTTAAATCGACTTGACCCATGGGCTGCTGAAAGTGAGAACATTGTGATTATTTGAAATTTGGTAAATGAGTTCACATTTTTTTCACGAAGAATACAGAAATAAGGAGCAATTTACTTTTCTGGCCTGGAGGTTGTAGAGGATGCCCACTTTTAGCACACCATCCGACAGGAAAAATATCTCGCGAGTCAAAGCGACACCAATAATCAAATGCACCTCTCCATCCATCAAATGTAACATGAATCATTTCTCCTTTCACCGCTCCTGCGGTAAGCATTATAATGCAATTAACTGTCATTTTCACAAAAAAGAATGTACATCTGCAGTAGAATAAAGAAAAACTTAACAAAAAAACATACCCACAGTAGCTGCACATATAAGAAGTGGATTCTTTTTATCAATAGCTTCCAATTTCATACCAACTTGAAATGAATTACAGCGTGGTGTAGGTGGTTCCTTTTTGAATACTTTAGATGGTGCCATTTCAGCACCATTCAATGTTTTTAGAAGAAACATTGGCCATGAGGACGCATTCATCCTGAAGCCTAGAGGAAAGCAATAAAATATACTTTTACACAAACAATACCACTGAGAAAACACATAATTTAATCAATTCATCCATACACTTTTACAAACACATTTTCACACATTAATTGAAAGAAATTATGTGTATTTGGTTTATTAAATAATATTCTTTAATAAAAAAATTTGATAAGTATCTGACTGTATGAATGTATGGCCTGACACATGAGCACTGTGTTGACATGCATCATAGATTTAACACTGTATCTTATGCGGAATGGTGAGAGCACTCGTGCAACATTTTGCATTACTGTTCCTCTTTAATATGCATTACTTAACATACGTCAATGCAATGCTCGCATGCAGGGATCCTAAGACTTTGCTAACGGAAATCTCACTTAAAGGTATTAGTTTATAAAAACTTAAATAAAAATAACTTTATTTATAATACTGTATTTTCTCTTATATAAGGCATAGTTTTCCCACCGAGAAGTAACTTGTGGAATGGGAGTGCAGCTTATTCACAAGATTTTTCTTGCCAAAAACAAATATTTACCACAAATGCACACAGTAGACTAGTTAATGTAAAATTTAATCTTCATCACTCTCAGACTCACTCACATCCCCTCTGATTCATTGTAACTTTCACAATCGCTGGCAACATTCCATAACACATTGTCCTTGCTCCCATCCCTATTTTTTTTATTAAAACTAAGTTTTGATTATTACAGGATCTTCCGGAAAAACTTTGCAATGTTTTTATTTTACAGAAGAATCTTTGCGGGCAAAGTACCTTATTCTTTCATTCAAATCCTAGTAAATTTTTTAAGGAATCAGATGATATTAATTGTAACATACCTCACTGAGCATTCTGATGAGTAAATGATAAAAGAAAACTGCTACAAAATTCATTGCAACCTATGTACTGGCTCTCAGCCTAGGAGTTATGCTGTTTAAATAATGCTATTGTCAGCACCATTTCTCTTCAGTATATTTGTAAACCACACTAACTTAAAATCTTGTATCACACAACACAAACTATTTTATGATAATTCACTTTTGATGTAAACAACGTGAACTGATATTCAATGCAGAAAGAAAGAAAAGTGTGGGAGTTGAAGTCAACCTAACCTATATTAGGTATTGTTAACATATGAAACATCATTAGAGACTAAATTTAATATTAAAACTTGTTTATATAAAGACACCATACAATTCCATACTTCTCTTTCAACTACATACAAATAATTATTTAAAAGCTCCATTTACACTTACAAACGCTATTGTTAATCTTTACATGCAATAAATGGTTGAGTATTTGATTAGAGACTGGCATGAACATTCTACGTTACAGGTCTTTAGGAATTACATTGATCTTTTGACTTTCACATTTCTTCCGAGAATGCTCAAAAACATCTATGCACTGTTGAGAGAGAAATCCTGCCTCAAGGAACCACTCAATTGTGTTAATTAATCACTGGCACTGGGTGACTGATCTTTCTCACAATACTCAATCAAGGAAAATGAGCAACAATTTGACTGGCCATATTTCAGGCCATGTCAGGAAATCAGAGCATTGCTCTCAAGGAGAATGTTTGTTTGAAGTGGAAGATTACACATTTGTGGCATGGTAATAAGGATGGTAGTTATTTGATGTTCACGTCAGGGTGGTGGTAGGACAATTTCAGAAACAAAGAGTGGAAAGTCTTTGCTGAAGATCTCCCAAGGAATAAACAGAACTTTATTTTATATGTTAAAATGGTGGTGAAGCTTTCTTTAACCTTTTCCACAAATACCTCCAATTGTATAAAAGGAGAAAGCTCAAGGTGGTACAATATCCATTTACTGCCATCCATCTGACAATGAGAGAAATCATAATTGTTGATGCGACTCTCCACGGGATAATGTAAATAAATTTTTGGTTCTTGAGCTTCATGTTATTGTGAACCTCTGATGCAGACTAACTACCAGGTTGCAAACAATGCGACTTTCCTATTGTCAATGAAGACTCCACCACAGAATTACCAATAATAACTTCTTGGGAAACATAAACTTTTACCTAAAGGAGGTTGCAACATTCCTCCATGTTTCTCACAATGTCCAATGGGATGTATTTCGTTGGAATCTACTAGTCTCCAAAAGTCATTCTTGTTATCACTTCCATCTAGTCGTAGTCTAAGTCGAGGGCCCAAAATACCTACAACGGATGCAATGCAAGTAGATGTTAAGTTTCTTGGATCCAGAGCTTCCAACTTCATGCCAATTTTAAACTCATTCGTAGGAGGAATGATGTGCTGGAAAATAAGCAATCAATTATTATTTCAGTAATTGTAAATGCTTGTACAACGTCAAGCACTCGAGTATTAAATTCGGCATACATTGTCATAATTTAATTCACATTTAATATAATCAAGTAATTATGTATAAAGCAAACTTGATTAAATACAATTTCCCACTGAACAATATTAACACCTATTAACAAGTTACAAAATACTTATCAATATTTAGAAAGAAAATATTGTGATTAACTATAGGAAAACAAACTAAAAATACTAAAAGCCTGTTGCATTTTTATTGTAATAGACACATGACAAACCTGTTTGAATATATCAGGAGGTGCAGCAATACTGTTTGTTTCTTTTAAATAAGAATCCCAATCAAATGTACTGTTGAAGTGGTCATACTGCATAACAGATGGAGATGCGGATACAGCTGTAGATGCAGAAGTAGAACCAACAGACCTCTGGTCAGTATTTGCCACTGAAAAATTCAAATTTTGGAAAAGTTTTAGAGAAGATTAGAAATTACTGAACAAGTATATTCCGTATATTTCTGAACAATAATTAATTTAACCTATTTATTTTACAAATAATTTACTTTTAAATTCTGACCAAAACGTTTCAAATTATTTCCTGATTTTCCCTACAAGATTTTCAGACTTTTTAAAAATTAAGTTTAGAGCTAATTTTTAATGTATTTAATCATTAATAAAGAGCCTTTATTCACACCTCTCTTCTGTTCAGCTTGCTCCTTCTTAGCATGTTTATTTAAACAGAATGTACTGCAAAAGTCCTTTGTTGCACCATCTTGTTGCTCCAGACGTACAGGAGAACCTCGGATTACATTGTCACATTGTAAGCAGGCACCCTAAGAAAACAATTTATTTCATTGTTTAGAGTACTCAGCATACACCACCAAGAATTTGCAAGATCAGCAGCAAAACAGAAATTACCTTTATATATGCCTTTCGGAATTCTGAGAGGCATGTTTCAGAACAGAATTCTTTCTTTCCATGTTGTGTAGGTAACACGTATTTTAATTGTTGTTTGTTTTCACCACACCATGTACAAGAAGTTTTCTTGGGTGGCCTTCCAGGACCTGTAACATTTGCAACAGGCACACATTAAAAAAAAATCGAAGGATTCAATTCAATAATCAACATTATAATAACTAGTGACAGAAATATTAACAAAACATTTATTTTAGAGCCTTTCTCAGTACTGACAATATAAGATTATACCTAAATTAACTATGATTCTGCAAAATACATTGCCTTCAAATACTATTATATCAACATCAATTGCAAATGCAGCAAACTGTCAGATAAGCTGTGAATTTCTCTTTTAATTGCACAATGTCATAAAATCACTCCCGAAAAGTACATTATCATTACCTCCTACTTGAAATTATAGAACCTATATTAACTTCATCACTCATCTTTATGTAAGAGAAGACTTTTGTCATTTGTGTGAGAAATCTATGTAGTTCCTGTTCAGACAGTCAATAAACACCTATTTTCAACACAGTTCAAACTAGTATTAATCCATTTATCAATCAATCAATAGAAGCAAGGAATCTACTTCCTTCCTTATACTTGTTGACAACTTCAAATTCATAATTAAAATTATTATTCTGACCACAATTGGGATTTACAACTCTAAAGAAGCAGGGAATATACTTATTTAACAGCATAATGAAATGCCTCTACCTTTTTGTACTTATTTTAGTTATATCTTAATAACTTACGTATATATATACAATACAAACTTACTCAGGTGAACCTATTTAAGAAGCACGGTAACTAATTGTATAATATTAAAGTCACCCTCAAAAAAGTTTATGGATCATTAATTTCAATTATTGAAATGTTCTGAATTCAACAATATATAATCAGCTGTACTTCAAGAGTAAGTTTAGAAAGTAGTATTTTTGTTATCAACTGCATGATATTATCATATAAATACTGATATGTTACACTCTGACAATACACAAAATAAATCTATTAGTTCAAATAATTTTAATAATTTACAGTCTGTATTTCATCATGTACACATTATACATACACACTGTATATATATATAAAAGATATAGAAAGATATGAAAGCACAAATTGTTTTTCCATTTGTCAATTACCTCTAACTCTTCCTTGAGGACCAGACATTTTGCACTTTATTCAGGAAACGCTCGATATTTACAGATGACGCTACTGAAAATAAGCAAGCATACATATATGTTAAAAATATGCTATTACGGGCCCATACTTTCGTAAACATTCGTAACACTTGACACAAGCTGGTAGTGTCCAAACTCGAATTTGACAATTAACGCATTCTAGAAAACCGGTATCTTTAGTATGTCCGTATCTCAAGCAAAATTATACGACTGACCTCTTCCACAAATCATACTATGAGTTGTCGAATAGACAAAAAGAAAATATTGAGTATTCTGCCTTGACGGACTTCACCTTTTTCAAGCCAACTTCACAAACACGACCGCCGCGTGACATCGTACGTCAACTACGCCACAAGCGCGCGAATCGAGGTATTTACCATGTATCCCTCCGACCTGCAATATTTTCACAGCAACCAATACAGCAGGAGGACTGGATTATCACAGTATGAAACAAATAAATGTACTGTCAACAATACATTCTCTGCCCACCAGCCATGTTTAGCGTCACCACCACACGAGAAGCGCATTCACCGCCTTCCTACCCTCTGTGGATCCCTCTACCGTTGATTCCACTCACTCCCATGCAACTAATTGATAGAGAAAATTAGACAAAATTATTTAAATAAATAAAACTATTGATGTGTACTACTTTAAATTGCATTTCAACTAAAGGCAGGCTTCAGTTTTTACAAATACAATTTCCCTGCCCTCGATATTTTTTCAATCACCTTCCAAACTATCCCTAATCCTTGCACCGCAAACGCAACGACACAAGCCATAGCCTCCAACCAACCCAATCCAGTGCACGCAGCGCGCAGCGGGAACGGAAAGACACATCAATGAAAACGAAATGCATCAAGGAATAAAGATGTATAAATCATTCCATTCTCGTCCAGTGGTTGCGCATTTTCAAATATAAACTTCAAGACAAGTTACACGCATCGTTATCTATATCACCAATTAATTCTGTAATATTTCAAATTTCTTTTTTCGTAATATGTACATTACAAGTCAAGGTCAGTTCCGTGTAGAAAATAACGTCCTCGATATGTCGCGTCAGTTGAAGGAAAATAGTATTCTGGTCATCCTCCATTATTTTTTCATTAAAAAGACAGGAAATAAAAATATTTCCTCACATCTTCAAATTTAAGTGAAGTACATTCTTCAGAAACAAATATTAATATCGGTCACATACTTCAGTGTGAAATTGTTTTACGCGATTTTATAGGTCCCCGAGAACGGTGGAAGTCGTAGATAATGGGTTCATTAAACAATTTCATTATTCTTCCATGGTTTGTCTAAGTACTAGGTATTAATAATGTAAATCATAAAAATGTCGATAAATTATAAATTATTGTTCAAAGGCGAAATGTTTTATTTTACACCCGACATAAATTCAAACAGTAGCCGATCTAGGGGAGTTGCCATGCCCCCCTCTTCCCAAAAAGGCATAGAGTTTTCGTTTATTACCCTTCTCTATTTAGTAAAATTGATTTAAATATTTATTTATGTTATAATTATGTTATTATTTTAAAAATATTGTAGAGTAATTTATACACACTAAAAAAATAATATACAATTTAATAAGAAATGTTTATTATTTTACAAAAATGTATGAAGGCCCATCCAATAAGATCGGCTGGATCCGATCCTGTACACACACACACACACGCACACGCACACGCACACGCACACGCGCACGCGAACGCAAACGCGCACGCGCACACGAACGCGCACACGCACACATACACACGTGTGTGTGTGTGTGTGTGTACACATCCTTTTTACTTTCCCGTATACATAGGTATATACGGAATAATTTACGTAGTATAGGGACTTAGCATAACTTAGGTTATGCAATGGTACGCGAAAAAACGGCGGATTTTCGACAGAAAAAATTCCTCGCAGGGCCCTGATAACAAAAAATTGGATAAAACCAATTGCTGAATTAAGAAAAATAGTGATGCTACAGAATCGCACAGATTTTTCCGTATTAATTTTCAATTTCCGTTCGTCTCGGCTAGCTACTCGGACTTGCCACACACTCTTGCCATCTCCATCTATCGTCGCCCAAAGTACATTATTTTGTCATTTTTTTAAAATTTTTCGGATTCCTTGTAGTAGAACGGAAATAATATTTTAATAATATTAGAGAACTGTAAAATGTAGTCCTAATTAACAATTTTCTTTGAAAAAATTGGAGCCGTTCTCAAAAAAATGGAGTTGATGCGCTATTGTAAATTCGAAATTTGAAGCTCTTTTTCACAGGAATCTTTTTTTTTCGAAAAACTTCATTAAAAGTCGTTTGAAGCATTTTCACTCATGTATACAATAGTGTTTACAAGTTGCTGGAAATGTGCTTATTAACGGTGTGAGAATTTTTTTTAAAAAATTACGTTTGTATAATTTTTCAAAAAACGAACCCCATAACGAAACCCCATAACGAACTTTAAGCCATATTAGAAAGTGCAATTAGCACTATCCGTTTGAAAAGCTTGAAGAACAATTTGGATTCATTTATGAAAAAGTGGCGTTTGAGCGCTACTAAGAATGCGAAATTTCAAGCTCCTTTTCACAGAATATTTTTGAGTTCTCGAAACACTTCATTTGAAGTCATTTGAAGCAATTTAACTTACAAATACAATACTGTTTACCAATTGCTGGAATTGTACATATTAACGTTGTGAGAGATCTTTCAAAAAATTATATTTTTGTAATTTATATTTATTAATTTACATTTACATTTATTATGTTTTTGCAAAAATTACATTTTTGTAATTTTTGCAAAAACAAAAAAATACCCCAAATAGAAATTTACGTCATATTCAAAAGTTAAATTAGCGCTATCCGTTCGAAAAATTTGAAGAAAAAATTTGAAGCCATTTATGAGAAAATGGCGTATGAGCGTTTCTGGAAATCGGAATTTTCAGCTAGTTTTCACTAGTGGCGGCTCGTGACATTTTTTCCTGGTGGGGCTAGGTGTAAAAACACGAATATCATCTCAGAATCAATAACTTATTTAATTAAAGAATCGTCATTTAATCGATCGTTTAATTAATATTAATTATCAGTTAATAAAACCTTTAAATCTATAAGTTTTCCTCAAAAAACACGTAGGAAATTGTATTAAGTCATTTAACCAAATATTTGTATGTCAATGGAAACAAAAGACTTTTACAAAAATTACGCTAATGCCATAGCTCATCTCTTGGAATGCTGAGATTTCGAAAGGGGAACTTATCGTAAAATTAAGACTTCGATTTGTTATGCTGGTTGTTTAATCGGCTTGCAGAGAAATATCAGCTACATCTATGTCTTTCTTCACTTCCTCCAAATACACTTCATACATACAATCTAGTAGCTCGTTTTTGTCATGTTTTGAGTTATATTTATAAATAGAAGAACTGTTTAAATGATCATCAAACACTATCTAGATTGCCGGGTAACGATAAGTCTACAAAATTGCCATGGTCTTTTGAATCTTCAGATTCATCGTGCCCTCTAATTGTTAGTTCATGAATGATGAGTGCCACATTATTTTACTAAACACTCAATCATTCTACCTAAAATATGTCTATTTTTTGCGACTTGTTCATTGTTTCCAAATTGAAATTTTGATCGCCGAATCAATCTGTACAACAATATTCATAGTGAGAGCGTAGGCTTCCGCGGCCGGAGTCAATATTAAGTTGGCTGTCCGAGTGACGCCGCGTCCATGGCAAAGGTGCCAATAATAATATTCATAGTTCCAAAAGTTTTAAATTTGCAAGCATTTTCTCAATGCAATGCACTTTCGTCGTGTTTCTTTATCCATTCGCTCAAATTTTCAGATCCTTACAGCCTACTGTCGTCCACAATCCCTCACTAAATAATAAACAATAAAAACAAAATTAGCTTTGTTTTTCTTGACTCACAATCAACCATGATTTTTTTCAGAAACCTCGAATTACAAAATGTTCGTTTCTTCTTTCCATCAACTTGTGTAAATGATAAGTCGCTCAGTTGATGTGCTCCTAATCGTTTAATATCATTTTTTTCTTCAAGTCCCAGAGAAGAAAACGAAAAGCAGTGAAATGAATCCACTGTGTTCATCTTACAGTGCGCAGAACTTCACGTTCACTTTGAAAAAGGCGCGCTCAGACTGCCGTTTCTCTGCGAAGGGCCCGCTGATGCGGGCCCCTAGGACTGCTAAAATTACCAAGCAGTGGTCGTGCCTAATGTGAAAGGGCGCTGACCTTGTGAACAGAGTGGAGTTATCGCTTTGGGGCCCATGCAGGCCGGGCCCCTTGAGCACTACTAACGCTATCTTTGAGTGCGGCAAGGAACTATGACCATCAATTCTTGGTTGTTGGGAGTTGAAGTGAGTTCTGGGGACGAATTGTCGATCTTCACGAATAAAGAATTCCAATAAAGTACCGCAATTATCATAAAGATATTACTGTAAAGATAGATAAACATTTTTGTGCTCTATTAAATATTGGTGGGGCCCGGCCTCTGTGGCCCCTTAGGACGAGCCGCCCTTGGTTTTCACAGAAACGGTTGAGTTCTCGGAAAACTTTATTTGACATTATTTAAAGCACATGTACTCATTAATATAATAATGTGAACAAATCGCCGCTGACGTAAATATTAATGACGTGAGAGACATGTCAAAAAAATTACATTTTTTTGTAATTTTTGAAAAAAACCCAAAAGGATACAGCAATATTGCATTAATGTCATCTCATAGAGAACATTTAGCACTATCCCTACCAAAAGTTTCAAGAACAAATTTGGAGCCGTTTTTGAGAAAATCTGGTTTTTGTAATTTTTTAAAATTTCAAATATTGCGCAAAAACTACTAAAATTTTCAAAAAATGTACATGACCATAATAAAATAATTCAGTTTGGACAACAAATTTTATTTGAAGGAAAAATCGTTATCTTCAATTTTGCAGTTCTAGGAAGACGCCAAAAAAATTTCAGACTTTTGCAATTTTGAAAAATTTAGAGTTAACCGTGAGAATGGGAACTATGCCATCTTAGTAAGTATATTTTACTCTATTCTTAGAAGAAATTTAAAGAAAAAAATTTGGAGCCGTTTTTGAGAAAATTTGGAAAATATCGGGGGACTTCATGTGAAGTATCCCCAAATTTTGAAGAAAGTTTTTCAAAATCGCGGCGCATCGAGCGGAAGCAGATCGACCGGGGAATATTCATTTTGGAAGAAATCGCACGTATGGTTTAGGCGCTAGAGTTGTTCATAGACTGACGGACGGACGGACGTTTTGAAGAAAAACCATCACTTTTTTGGTATCAGGAGACCCCAAAACGTGAATTTCCGTTAAGATCTCGAAATCGATTTTCCGCAGCATTACATAACTTTCCATACACTACGATATTACTGCGTATACACCTACGTGTACGGGAAAGTAAAAAGTGTGTTTAACCAGCATGTTATTATTCCTCTCCGACACTCGAACATTGTTCCCCAGAGTTAACGTGCTGGCGCTGACACCACTACGCCACACAAGCGCAGTGCACTGGAAAGATCGTTTTCCAGAGCACGATTACATTACTTTCTCTTCTTACGAAGTATTAGTAAGGAGAGAAAGTAATGGCAATTACGGAATCTTTAGGCATATGTAAGTTAATCACATGGGTTCTGATTAAATTGTATTTCAATTTAATGTTGAAATAAGCATAATTTTACTTAAATCAGTTCATACAGATGCATACAAGACGATTGATTTGACATGGCATACGTTTAAGAAATCAAATGACGTAGTTGAAAAAATGTTTAAAAGATGCAATTTGTGAAAACAAAGACAGGTTCTTTATTTTTATCTGCATTGATTCTGTGAATGAGTACAACTACTTCAAATAAATTTCAATAAAATTTCTAAACTCTTTAATAGTTTTTTGCAACAACACATTCATCAAATTAAAATCCCTGGCTGGGATTCGAACCCGGCATCTTCCGAAGTGAAGCGCTCTGCGCCAGCAGGTCTTAGTCACCTTGGCCATTAGAGCGAGTTGCGGACTGAAAACTTATGTAATTGTATCAGCTTTATCATTAGGAAGCTGGTAATGCGAAAAACGAAAGTCTTTTGGGCGACGAAGAAATGCAGCGGTGAAGGTCTTACTCCAATTCCTGTATCCGACCAACGACATTAGAAAAATAACTGCTGCGAGAGAGTCTGTGTCATTCTATAGTACCACTAGTTTATTTATTTACCGCCCCGTGTTATACATGTGGGAAAAATTAAATGAAAAAATTTGAATGGATCCGATTTTCACGGATAACTCTAAATTTTCGAAAATTGTGAAAGTTTGACAGTTTGAATCTTTCTCCAACTACAAAATTGAAGTTAGAGATTTTTCCTTCAAATAAAAAGTGTTCTCCAAAGTGAGTTCTTTGTTTAAGGTCATGTTCATTGTTTTGAAAATTTCAGTAGTTTTCCCGCAATATTGCGTGCAATATGTGCAATTTTAAAAAATTACAAAAACTAAATTTTCTCAAAAACGGCTCCAAATTTTTTTAAACTTTTGGTAAAAATAGTGTTAAATGTACCCTATGAGATGACATAAGCGCCATATTGCTCTACTCTTTTGTTTTGTCAAAAATTGCAAAAATGTAATTTTTGTAACTTGTCTCTCACGTCGTTAATATTTATACTAGCGGCGAATTGTTCACATTATTATATTTATTTTAGTACATGTGCTTTAAATAATGTCAAATAAAGTTTATCGAAAACACAACCGTATTATGTGAAAACTAGCTGAAATTTCCGCATTTTCAGAAATGCACAAACTCCATTTTCTTATAAATGGCTAAAAACAAATTTCTTCAAAATTTTCCACCGGATAGTGCCAGTTGCACTCTTTAATAGGACAAAGTTTATTTTGAGGTATTTTTTTGTTTTTTCAAAAATTGAAAAAATGTAATTTTTTTATTTGTCTCTCACGTCGTTAATATTTACATTAGCGGCGAATTGTTGAGGGAACTACAAAACTGAAGATAGAGATTTTTCTTTTAAATGAAATTTGTTGTCCGAAGTGAGTTCTTTCATTAAGGTCATACACACTTTTTTTCACGCAATATTGCGTACAATATGTACAATTTTAAAAAATTACAAAAACAAGATTTTCCCCAAAACGGCTCCAAATTTCTTCTTTAAATTTTTGGTAGGGATAGTGACTAATGTATTGTTTTGCCGCCATATTGTTTTATTCTTTTCTTTATTCAAAAATTGAAAAAATGTAATTTTTTTATTTGTCTCTCACGTCGTTAATATTTACATTAGCGGTGATTTTTTCACATTATTATATTTACGAGTACATGTGCTTTAAATAATGTCAAGTAAAATTTGTCGAAAACAACCATTTTCTGTGAGAAGTAGCTCAAAATTCCACATTTTCAGAAACGCTCAAACACCATTTTCTCATATATGGCTGCAAATTTTTTCTTCAAACTTTTGTAACAGATAGAGCTAATTACACTCTTTAATAGGACGTGAAGTTTATTTTGAGTTATTTTTTGTTTTTTCAAAAATTAGATAAATGTAATTTTTTTAAAGATCCCTCACATCTTTAATATGCACATTACCAGCAATTTGAAAAGATAATTATATTTGTGAGTGTATGTGCTTCAAATAAAGTATTTTGAAAACTCAAAAATTTTCTGTGAAAATGAGCTTCAAATTTAGCATTTTTAGTATCGCTAAAACCTAATTTTCTTTAAAACGGCACATAATTTTTAAAAGAAAATTGCCATTTAGAACTAGGTTTTTGTGTTTTTTAATATTCTAAAATGAATATTTCCGCTCTACCAAGAGGAAACCGAAAAATTAAGAAAATGACAAAAAATGTACTTTTGGCGGTGATAGACAGCAGCTGGCAAGAATGAGTTTGTGGCAATTTCGAATAGCTAGCGAAGACCTAAGGAAATAGAAAACTAATACGGGAAAGTCTGTGCCATTCTGTAGCACCAATAGTTACTTTCCCGTATACGTACGTATATACGGAGTAATATACGTAGTATAGGGAAAGTTATGTCATGCTGCGGAAAATCGATTTCGAGATTTCAATGGAAAGACGCGTTTTAGGGTCCCATGATACCGAAAAAGTGGATCTTTTCAAAACGTTCGTCCGCCCGTCTGCGAACAACTCTAGCGCGTAAACCATACGTGCGATTTCTTCCGAAATGGATATTTCCCGGTTGATCTGCGTCTACTCGAGCCGCCTCGATTTCGAAAAACTTTCTTCAAAATTTGACGGTACATTACATGAAGCCTCCGGACATTTTCGAAATTTTCTCAAAAATCGCTCCAAATTTTTTTTAAAATTTCTTGTAAGGATAATACACTTATAAATAATACGTAAGTATAATACACTTATAAATGTGGCTTTGGTCTCATTTTCACGGTTAACTCTGAATTTTCGAAAATTTCAAAAGTTTGGATTTTTTTCATCGTCTTTCTGCAAGTACAAAATTGAAGATAGAAATTTTTCCTCCAAATAAAATTTGATTTTTAAAGAAGTTCTATCATTAGGGTCATGTACATATTTTTTGAAAATTATAGTAGCTTTCGCGCAATATTTGCAATTTAAAAAAATACAAAAACAGTATTTTATCAAAAACTGCTCCGATTTATTTCTTTAAACTTTTGATAAGCATAGTGCCTAATGTACTCTATAAACGCCATTTTACTCTATTCTTTTATTTTTTCAAAAATTATAAAAATGTAATTTTCCTTTCGGTATTATTTACATTAGTGGGGATTTGTTCACATTATTGTATTTATGAGTACATGTGCTTTAAATAATGTCAAGTAAAGTTTCTCAAAAACAATTGTGAAAAGTAGCTCAATATACATTTTCAGAAACGCTCAAACGCCATTTCCTCATAAATGGCTGAAGATGTTTTCTTCAAACTTTTCGACTTAACGTCAAATGAAGTTTTTCGAAAACAAAAAAGTTCTGTGAAAAAGAGCTTCAAATTTCCCATTTTAAGTAGCGCTTAAACATCATTTTTTTAACGGCTCCAAATTTCTGACAGGCGGACGGACGTTTTGAAAAAAAAAAAAACTTTTTCGGTATCAGGGAGCCCCAAACGCGTATTTCAGTTAAAATCTCGAAATCTATTTTCCACAGCATTACATAAGTTTCCCTATACTACGTACTCCGTATTGTACTCCCTTTTGGTATGTATACGGCGAAGTAAAAATCCTAACACGTGGTACAGCTATTATCCCTGTTTTGTTGTATGATAATTGCGTCCATATCGAAAAACCAAATGAAAGCAAAACGTCTGTCCGTCTGTCTGGTGTATGTGAACAACATTGGCGCCTGAACTATGCGTACGATTTTTTCCAAATTGAAGAAACCCCTGTCCATCTGACCAAGGTCGAAGCTTTGCGATTTGGGAAAATATTCATTAATTTTTGTGGGTACTTTACGCTAAGTCCTCCGGACATTTTCGAAATTTTCTTAACAACGGCTCCAAATTTTTTTCCTTAAATTTCTTGTAAGAATAGAGGTAAGAGTAGAAGCCACTTATGAATGTGGCTTTGGTCCAATATTCACTGTCAACTCTAAATTTTCGAAAATTTCAAAATTGAATTTGCTTGAATTTTTTTCGGCGTCTTCCTAGAACTACAAAATTGCAGATAGAGATTTTTCCTTCAAAGAAAATGTGTTATCCTTAGAGATACTTTCTATAAGGTCATGTACATTTTTTAACCTTTTAGTAGTTTTCGCGCAATATTGCGCACAACATGTGCTATTTTAAAAAAATACAAAAACAAGATTTTCTCAAAAAAAAAACGCTCCAATTTTTGTCTTTAATCGTTTGGTAGAGAGAGTGCTAAATGTACTCTATGAGGTGACATAAACGACGTATTGCTCTATCCTTTTGTTTTTTGAAATATTTGAGAAAATGTACTTTTTTTGACATGTCTCTCACCTCGTTAACATTTACATTAGCGGCAATTTGTTCACATATTTGTATTTATGAGTACATGTTCTTTAAATAATGTCAAGTGAAGTTTCTCGAAAACTCAACAGTTTTTTTGTGGATAGTAGCTCAAAATTCCACATTTTCAGAAACACTCAATTGCCATTTTCTCATAAATGGCCCCATATTTTTCTTCAAACTTTTGGAACGGATAGCGTTAATTGTACTCTTTAATATGATTTAAAGTTATTTTGAAGATTTTTTTAAAATTACACAAATGTAAGATCTCTCATATCTTTTATATGCACATTACTACGCAATTTGTAAACATCATTATATTTGTGAGTGTAAGTGGTTCAAATTACTTGAAATGAAGTTCTTTGAAAACTCAAAAATTTTCTGTGAAAAAGAGCTTCAAATTTCGCATTTACAATAGCGATGAAACATCATTTTCTTAAAAACGGCTCCAAATTTTTTAAAGAAAATTGCTTTTTAGGACGAGGTTTTACTGTTCTTTAATATTCTAAAATCAGTATTTCCGTTCTACCCTTAGGAAGCCGGAAAATGAAGAAAATGTCAAAAAATATTCTTTGGGCGGCGATAGATGGCAGCTGGCACGAGTGTGTGGCAATTCCGAATAGCTAGCCCAAATCCAAGGAAATAGAAAACAAATACACGAAAAGTCTGTGCCATTCTGTTGCACTGGTTCATTATAAAGAACTAGTAAAACGGGGATATATATTTTATGAGCAAGATTTATTCACATCTTCGATATTAGGGACCCACAATACAAAATTCGCCACATACAGCTGCATTATTACAATACTTTCTCTTCTGTACATAAGTACGTGGTATGGCCTTTTAAAAAATATTTCGCTGTCAGGGACTCTCGAAGTTTCTGGTCTGAACATCGATTTCTTATAGCATTACGTTACTTTCTCTGTACTATTTAAAAGAGAGTAACAAGTGAAAGAACATGTCTTATCTCGTTATGTCGGAATTCGGTGTTGGTGAAATATTTCATCAACGTTTTCTCTCCACTTATAAAAATTGAATTTTCCTGGATTTAATGTCTTACAAATGAATTGTTATTCATAAATAACATAATTAAGACATAATCAATATTTCGTGCTTGATTAAAATGGCAAAGGGTTTTGTTTCAGAAGGCCACGATTAACCTCTTTTCTTCAATAACAGTCTTAACCAATAGTCATGAACTAACACAATAAAATCTCAACACAATACTATTTACACAGCAGAACGCTTTCATAAATTAAGATATACAAATTTAGAGGTACGTTTTTGATAAAGAACACGTTTTTCTTCATTTAATGTACCCAACAATGTTAAGATTGACAGAACTATTTTCAATTGATGGAGTCGAAAATATAATCGATCTTACGTCTACACATCCGCGTTACCATGGATATTATTTCTGCCAAATTTTGCAATTCATTATGTGCGATGATATAATCGAAAAAGTTTTTCTACAATGTGTCACATGCATCTGAATCCGAATAAATGGATGAAATGCCCTTTTGTGATGAATAGATTATGTCCACTACTTTCTTGAAAAGTGAGTACCTACTAGTTCAGATTTATACTTACAAGTATTCTACGTAAACATTGAAACCACTACATCAAAAATAGTGAGTGAGAGTGTAAAATGTCGAGTTAATTTGACTACACTGCTGCCGAACATCGTGTAACAAACACACTGTTACCGTTAAATCATATTTTGTGTGCCACAAACTTATTCATATTTTAATGGGCCCCTGAACATCTCTTCTATGTGTCTTGACATCCAGGCAATTTTGAATGATGAAATTGATAATTAGATTACCGAAGTAATATTATATCATTGCATTTCGCATCTATGATAATTGTGCATCACATATCACAGCATGTAAGAAAAGATCACAACTTTGGGAGTTAAGTAAGTAGTGCGTCGAATCCTCTCATTTCTTGATAAAGCATTCTACATACATACATACATACATATATATATATATATATATATATATATATATATATATATATATATATATATATATATATATATAACGTATTTGAACTCCCAGAAGAAATGCGAAATAATAACCTCATTACCATATAAACATACTTTAGTAAGTTCAACATTTTACAATGAACTGAAAATTAATGTGCTCTGAATCTGCATAGGCATTAGAACTGTTTATTATGATTTAAAATATTTCCTCATTCGAAAGGTAATTTCAAATTTTGTTGCAGAATATAAGGTCTTAGGAAAAGTTGGCGAAGGCTCATTTTCTGAAGTATTAAAATGTCAGGACAAGGAGACAGGTGCACTTTATGCCGCGAAACGTCTCAAGAAGATAAAGGAATCGTAAGTACTTCTCACATAATGCTTCTCGACGTACAAAAAGTTTATGAATGTGCAACAGTAAAGTTGTATAACGTGCGTATTACTCAAAATGTGTTCGCATGTGAGCTAGGGCGTAGATACGTAGGTGCATGTGTGAATGTGTCTGAATGTGGTGCCGGCACGTGCGTGCGAACATGTGTGTTTGAGTGTGTGCATGTGAGAGGGAGAGTGTTCTTAAAATGAGGATACAAACTAACAATTTAGATTGTTTTTTCCTTGATTTCAGCAACACTTCATGACTTTATTTGAAAATTTTTTATACATCAAATTTGCGCCTTAGCCAACATTTGAATAGCAACCTCCTCACAAAAAAATACGTTAGGTTATCGAAACATTTTATTTCGCCTCACAATACTACAATCCAAATTCCGCATTAATTCTCAACAAAAATATATGAAAAAAATTCTCTGCAAACTAAAACATTGTACAAAATTCAACCACAAATAAAATATATAAGCAATATATACATAGCTATAGACGTAGGTGATAGAAGAGTAAAAAGAAGTCAATCATATTTACTAACAACTTTTCTCCGTGTCTCCTAGCAATGATCTTCTTGCTGCAAGCTATAAAATTAGGCTGTATATTATAGCCCAATTCATAATTATTTAACTTCAAAATTAAGTTAAAAATATATGTGACGTTTGGAGGAAGAAAACCTACAATTATTGTTCAAAACAAAGCAAGGAATCTTCAGAGTATTTTTCCCGTGGACCGTGATCGTCTTGAAGGCTGTTACAAATTATACAATTCAAAGGGCCGATTGCATAAACTTCGATATGGAATCCATAAGCTTTTTGGTTGTATAAAAAAGTTTATAGCGGGGAAAAAGTATTTCAGGAACAACCAATAAGGTTTACGGAACCTATAAAGCTTTCTAAATCTTATAGGTCCTGAAATGATTCTACAAATGCTTATATATTCTACAAATAAGCAACATGGCGGCTCCGTGCACTGCTGCAACCATGGAGCTACGAAGGCTGCAACAGACAGCTGTTATTACCTGCCAACTTTTGATGACCCGCCAACCGATGACCTTGCTTCCCTCTTCCTTGAGCAATAACCAGTTGAAGGCACAAGCTCGAAGCGAGTACTGATGACAACATTCCAAACATTAAAACTTCGCTGGCGCGACACTGAAGCTATACTTGAGTTTCTATTTCTTGGCGTGTCGGAGGCGTGTCATCACGATGGAATATCTCACTGTATTTCGCGTAGTTCTCGGTGGCGCCGCTAGGACTCGCATGATCGACAGCACTACTCGATACAGTCGCGACCATGCGAACCCCAGTGGCACAATCGACAACGACGCAAAGTACTGTGAGACATTCCATCGTGATGACAGGCCCACACGCGTCAAGTAATACAAACCCAAGAATGGTCAGAGCTAGTTGCTTTCAAAGTCGAAAACTTTTCTTCGGATTTATTCTCAATAATATCTAAAGAAATGGTTCAGTCAGGTCTAGATCCTTCAAGGGAGCCACCTCAAACTCTTAAGAGGACGTAGACCTATATTAGCGGCGAACGCAAAATTATCGAAAAAGTTGGGAATGTTTGTGAAATGAAAAAGGGGAACAATATTTGTTGTATCCTTTGAGTAACGTTTTGGATCGGGCTTCAACGTATACTGGAGCTAATATTTCCACGATGCGTAGAATAAAGACAAAAAGAGCCAGTGAGCCTTTATAATCCCCAGAAACACTATATAAAGGTAACATTCAAAGAAATCAATTTATCATACTCTATGTAATTATATTATTTACATACTATTTTCACCAACTTTTCACAGTTCTTCCAATGAAAGGCTGATTTATAGTATTTTAAGACTTCATAAAATGTTTGCCTGGTTATTCTTTAGATTGTCACCATTGATAAGAAGAAATCATTATTATAATAAAATAAGACTTGTAACTTCAGGCAAACAAACTCAGAACGCTTCCCAAGTCAAGAAATTGACCAGTCATGCATTACAAACTGTCAAGGGGTAATTTTAAATACTAATCTGAGATAGAACATTTCTATTATAGATGTACTGAGAGCAAAAAACCAATGAAGCCATAATGAAAAAGTTGTGAATATACAGAGCAAAAATCTTAGTAATGAATTATTTCCTGAAATTGAATATTCCTTTATTCTTAATCAATGAATGAATAATTGATTGTTTTGATTTTCCAGACTTTGACATTACTTAAAATACTCTAGTGGCCGACTTTCTAACTAATACCTCCACTACACCGCATTTCTTCAGTCCATTGTTCAAGAAAAGTTGCGGGGTTATTATTACTCGCGCAACTTTTCTTGAACGATGGATTGAAGAAATGGGGTGGAGTGGGAGTATTAGTTACGAAATAAGCCACTAGATTTTATGAAGCAATGACAACCTCTCGAGAATCAGTCATATCTTCGCAACTTTCTCATTAATTTGCGTTCTAACTTTCTCAGGAGTTCGAGGATGAATCTTCACTTGCTTCGGTCATTTCTTTAGATTTTTTGGAGAAAATCACGGTCAGACGTTCTTCTTCAACAGAAAATAATTTATATTTCGCGCCAGTTAAGATGTGTTTGGAATATTGTCATCAGTGCTCCCTGTAAGCATTTGTCGTCAACTACTAACTGTGCCAGAGAAGGGGTAGCAAGGTCATCGTTCAAGATAAGTTGCGCGGATAATACTAATGTTCGAGGTTTTTGGTGGTTTTTGGCGTGCGTGTGTTGTAGTTTCGTGACTATGGACAAGTTTTATTTGATGTGTAGTGTGCGTTTTAGATGTATTTTGTGTGTTGAACATCAGTGAATTCTATATTCACACTTTTATTCTATATGTAATATTGTGACGAGAAGTAGGAATTAAATTTGGTTATGATAATGTTACTTACTGCTATTGCATTTCTCTTCTTCCTTTTTTGAATTCTTTTTCACGTAGCCCCAATATCAATAAATTTGAAAACTTTATTTCATGATGCCAATAGGTTTTCTTCAACCACAAAGAATTGTACCCCATGCTTACGTGTGGCATTCAACCTGTTTTGAAGACAGACACCTCTGTACTCGTACATGATACAATATGGCCAGATTGTATAATGTATTAGTAAATAAACGAATGCACTGAATGCAAACGAATAGTTTTTCAACTATGCAATAATTGAAAGATTCATAAGAGAATAGTTCAGCCCACACTTAACACTTTGTAGAATCATCACTGAATCAAATTTACAGTCATAATGCTGAAATTAAGTGAGTCGTAAAGAATAATTTTCAGGTGTGAAAAGATTTTTCAATATATAACTAATGAAGATTACAAAAGTTAAGGTGAACCAACGAAGAAAAAGTCTCCTTAAAAGAGCTAGAATTAATATAATTTTTAAAAAACAGAATAATTTTAATCATAATAAAATTTGAATAATTTAAATTATTAGTCTTATACAACTCATGTCGTATTTTAGTGGCCTTTTCCCTACTTATATTGGGCAAATTACATACCTAAACTTCTGGGCTCGACTTATATCAGTGTATACTATTTATTCTTTTAGATAGAAAATTACTAATTGATTATTTCAAAGATATTTGAAAAGTATTTCATAATTATTTATTATTGATAACTGAATCGGCAAAATTAAAAATTGATATTTAAATTGATGTATCAAATACTTTATTTGCTATATGAATTAAGAATGGAAGGTATGTCTATTTAAATTAAAATAGCCAATGGCTAATATAGAGAATTAATTGAATGTAATATAAAAGAATTAAATAAACTACTGGGGTTACAGAATGGCACAGACTTTCCTCGTACTAGTACCCTCGTCTTAGTTTTCTAATTTCTTAGGTCTGGCCTAGCTTTTCTGTCTTGCCACATACTTTTGCCAGCTGCCATCTATCGCCGCTCAAAGTACACATTTCCCCCAATTCTTCGGTTTTCTAATAGTGGAACCGAAATATTACTTTAAGAATATTAAAGAAGGGTAAATCCTCATACTAAGTGGCAATTTTGAATTAAAAATTTGGAGCCGTTTTTAAGAAAATGGTGTCTAACCATTAATGTAAATGCGAAATTTGAAGCTCTTTTCGAAGAAAATTTTTGAGTTTTCCATATTACGAGATTTCGGTTGGAAGTCAATTGAAGCACTGCCACCCGCAAATGAAATAGTATTTACAAATCGCTCGAAATGTCCATATTAACGGCATGAGACACATTTAAAAAAAATACATTTGTGTAATTAAAAAAAACAACAGTAGAATACAGCAAAATTAATATTATGTCATCACAGAAAGGGTGAAATTAGCACTTAATGCACGAAAAGTTTGAAGAAAAAATTGGAGCCGTTTTTGTCAAAATGGCGATTGAGCATTTCTGAAAATGCGGAATTTTGAGCTAATTTTAACAGAAAACTTTAGAGATTTCCAGAAATATTAGATGACATTATTTAAAGGACATTTCCTCATAAATGCAATGATGTGAAGAAAACGCTGCTAATGTAAATATTAACTACGCGAGAGGGAAGTCAAAAAATTAAACTTTTGTAATTTTTAAAAATATAAAAATATAGTAATTGGGAGTTTATGTTGTCTTATAGGGTAAATTGGGCACAATCCCTAAAGTTTAAAGAAACAATTTGGAGCGATTTGTGAGAAAATCTTTGTTTTTGTTATTTTTTTTAAATTGGACATACTGCACGCAATATTACGAAAACTTCTGAACTTTTCAAAAAATGTACATGACCTTAAAGAAAGAACTCACTATAGAGAACAAATTTTATTTGGAGGAAAAATATCTATCTTTAATTTTGTAGTTCGAGGAAGAGGCCGAAGAAAAATGCAAAATTTGGCAATTTTCAAAAATTCAGAGTTAACCGTGAAATTAGGACCTATGCCATCTTTGTAGGTGTATTTTTCTCTATTTTTGCAAAACGTTTGGAGCCGTTTTTGAGAAAATTTCGAAAATGTTCGGGGGGCTTCGTGTAAAGTACCCCCAAATTTTATAGAATATTTTTCAAAATCTCAAAGCTTCGACACAAGCCAGATCGATAGGGGTTTCAATTTGAAAAACATCCTACCAATGGTTTAGGCGCTAGTAGTGTTTACAGACGGAGTTTTGCTTTCAATTGGTTTTTCGGTATAAGGGATCCACAAAAGAGGGATTCTGGTTACACCGCGTGTTAGAGGATTTTTTCTTCATTTAGCTACTGATTTTATCCACATTTTCGTTATCAGGGCCTGGCAACGAATTTTTTTCTGCCGAAAATTCGCCATTTTTTCGCGCAGCATTACATAACTTTCCATATACCAGTGGCGTAGGTTCAATATATGCGAGTGATGTGTTACATCCCCTAGTTTTCCATCACTTAAATATTTTCAGTAAAGTATTTTAGTTTCTTCTGTGAATATCTTCCTCTGATTCTCTATTCCCTCTCGCCATTTACATGCGCGGTCCAATAGGCATTAGTCCCCTGTGGATGTGACGGGCCGAGAAACATCCCTTGAACGACCTCACTTCGTTGGCGGGGTCATTAAACCCACGGCCATGCGCTGTGTGCAACCTGTGTGGTTTCGGCTGCCGGAGATGTGACAGCTTCTCACATCAAAGGCTTCTCATTGGCGTTTGTGTATCCCCTCCCAACAACCTTCCATACCCCTTCCTCTGATGCAGTCATAATTCGACAGCACGCCTGGGAATCCCAGACGTCACGTGCTACGATTGGGACCCAGGAGCGGGGGGCAGATGGCACTACTGTCTTTCTTTACAAGTCAAGCAAGTCTGCCAACTTTGCTTAAGCACATTTCAACCTGATTCAGTACAGCTGGGTAACTCGGTGTGTGTTAGCAGGCCTGACAAAACAAGATCACACCCTTCACGTAAGAAAATGGTATGACCAGGTGACAGAGACAATCCGTGAACTCGAAACGGTGCGTGCGATGTTATTTCGTTCATCATGTGTGTCCTGCGTTCTAGCGTAAATGCTGTGTCCTACTTAATGTGCATTAAATAGACTACTTAGCCTGATTAGTGATGCGTTAAAGAGAATCGTGAATTCGATATTGTAACGCGAAATAATAAAATGTGTGTGAGTGTGAATGGATGCAAATGGCGAGCTCATCCAGTTCATTTGTGATAGTGGATGAGTTATGTGCAGCAGGGAATAGTGGGAGGTGAAATGATTCTTTGTATTATAGACAGGATTCGTGAAATTCCGTGTAGTTCTTTCTCCTATTTCGAAAAACGTAAGGTAAATAATGATGGACAACCAAGACAACACGAATATATCTCGAGTTCAAAAATTATTATCAAAATTATGTATTTTTTGTTGTTATTTAGTTTTATTGTCTTGTTTATGTAAGTTAGTGCATGCAATGAGAAAATGATGATTTTTCAAGGAAGATTCAGAGGGTATCTAATTTGCAACATAAACTTCTAAAATGCTTCAGAATAATGTAGAACGACGCAGACTTTAAATATTTGGAATTATGCGTTCAACTTGTAATATGATCGCATCCCCACATGTACTAGCCAGGAGACGCGACTGCCATGTACTACATAATTACTCCGTATATACGTACGTATACGGAAAAGTAATGAAATGAAGTGAATGAATATAATTAAATAAAACCAATTGCTACTGAGAGAAACAACCAAACATCTCAGCGGAGTACAGCACACACTAAGGGCCGGTTTCACCAACAGTGGAGTAAAGTTAAGAGTAGCTACTCGAAAGTAAGCATTACTGTGGGATAGTTACACTCGAGTAAAATATAAGCGTTTCACCACGTTTCTGGAGGGTTATTTTACTCTAGAGTACATACTCTCCGGTTTACTCTTAGTTTTTTGATCTTTATTTCTTAGTTCAGTTTTTCGAATAGATATTACGAATTACTACGCTAACGTCTAGTTTTTCATTTGTTGCTAATCTCGCGCGTTTTAAAATTTTATTATTATTTATTTTGTTTGTTTTAATTTTAAAATGTATTAATCTTCCAACTAATTATATTTAAAATGTTGGAATGGGATTCGCGACCTCAAGAAAACGTGCGCAAATGATCTTCTCCCCCATACGTCATACACAGTTTTTACTGTGTTTTTTTAACTGAATAAATAAATTCTTGTAGTTATTATTTTTCATTTTGTTATCGTATATTTACTACCTTTATTTCGTATCCACATGGTAAAAAAGAAATTTACAAAATCCTCCACAGTTAAGTACCTGATAAAGTTAACATTGTACTTCACAAATAAAATATTTTGTTAAATGCCCTTAATAGACATTCTGCTTTGATCTTGACTCTGAATTGATTGCATATAATCGTAAGATACCTAGAATTCAGAAAAAATATTTTATGAAATTATCCTACTATTTGTATTTATTTTTTATATTTATTTTCTGGTTTTGTAATTAGTATGCAAATTATTCGTTTGTTCCATATAGAGGAGCTGATGATCTGGCCAAACATAACCTCGTGACAAAATCTCCATCGACATAATTGGAAGAAAACAATTCATTCTCTCCCGCGCCAATCTTTGTTTTCACATTAGAGGATAATATTCCGAATACTCGCTGAAATCATCTTCAAATACCATAATTTGCAATTGTCGAGCCATAACAACACGTCGGAGATACACGCACATTGAAAGCTGAGCTTACTCCGTTGTTTACCCGACGGATTTTCGCAGTGTAAATTTACTCACGAATTTACTCTCGTGTAAGCGATTTACACTCGAGTAAAGTGTTGGTGAAACGCTGCAAGACGTTACTCTCGATTAAACATGATTTACTATTGAGGTCATCTGGAGTACTACTTCGTTCCTTGTTTGGTGAAATCGGCCCTAATAATGCGGAAAACGAAACACAGAATAAGCAGGATTCAATTATCGACTGTGTCTCTATCTATGGAGCGTCCAAGCATTTAATTACAGTATGGAGCCTTATGGAGCATTGCCCTGTCTTTCTATCCAATACAATTTTACATACGAATCTCTCTTTCTATTGCAAGCTGTGTTGCCAATTTACAAGTCTCTGTGTTATTCGTCTCGTCCATCCTGTTTCACTCGCAAATATTTGACATGTTTACTGAACGATAGCTTCAATTGTGTTGATCATAGACAACTGAGTTTTTTTACCAGTTATTCCCAAAACTCTTATGAATGTGATGGTTATTTAGTAATTGAGTTTAATGGTTTAGTTTCGAAGAAATTAATTATAAATTATAACCAAGTGTTTTCTTCTACATTTTGACGTCCTTAAATTTTCACCATGCAAGAAACTTTTTTATTATTAAAGAAAAGCCCAAACTTCCAGCGGATGAAATGACACGGGAAGTCCAAATTTTGATACGAAGCCAACCACTTTTTACCTTCCCGTATACGTACGTATAAACGGAGTGATATACGTAGTATAGAGAAAGTTATGTAATGCTGCGCGAAAAAATGGCCAATTTTCGGCGGAAAAAAATTCATTACAGGGCCGTGATAACGAGAAAGTGGATAAAACCAGTTGCTAAATTTAAAAAAATTCCCTAACACGTGGGGTGGCCAGAAACCCTTTTTTGTGGCTCCTTGATACCGCAAAACCAGTTGAAAGGAAAACGTCCGTCTGTCTACGTCTGTGAACACTGCTAGCGCCTAAACCATACGTACGATTTCTTCCAAAATGGATATTCCCCGGTCGACCTGATTCTAGGCGAAGCTTTGAGATTTTGAAAAATATTCTGTAAAATTTGGGGGTGCTTTACATGAAGCCCCCCGGACATTTTCAAAATTTTCTCCAATTTTTTTCTTTATATTTCTTGTTAGAATAGAGTAAAATGTGGTGGCATAGGGCCGATTTTCAAGGAGATCTCTGAATTTTCGAAAATTTCAAAAGTTAAAAATATTTTCGGCGTCTTTTGGAACTACAAAAATGAAGATAAAGATTTTTCTTTTAAATAAAATTTGTTGTCCAAAGTGAGTTCTTTCATTAAGGTCATTTACATTTTTTTGAAAAGTTTAGTAGTTTTCGCGCAATATTGCGTACAATATGTGTAATTGTAAATAATTACAAAAACAAGATTTTCTCAAAAACGGGTCCAAATTTCATTTTCAGAAACGCTCAAACGCAATTTTCTCATATATGACTGCAATTTTTTTCAAACTTTTGTTTAAATTTTTTAAAAGATGTCTCACATCTTTAATATGCACATTACCAACAATTTGTAAAGATAATTATATTTGTGAGTGTATGTGCTTCAAATAACTCCAAATAAAGTATTTTGAAAACTCAAAAATTTTCTCTGAAAATGAGCTTCAAATTTCGCATTTTTAGCAGCGCTAAAACGCAATTGTCTTTAAATCGGCACATCATTTTTAAAAGAAAATTGCCATTTAGGCCTGGGTTTTTGTGTTCTTTAATATTCTAAAATGAATATTTCCGTTCTACCAATAGGAAACCGAATAATTAAGAAAATGACAAAAAATGTACTTTTGGAAGTGATAGATGGCAGCTGGCAAGAAAGAGTACGTGGCAATTCCAAATAGCTAGCGAAGACCCAAGGAAATAGAAAACTAATACGGGAAAGTCTGTGCCATTCTGTAGCACCACTTTTTTTAAAAAATTGTGGCGTCTTAATTACTATTTATCAACGCAACGCGTCTCTTAGCCCTTGATTGAGCGTTGAGAGCTTGTTTCAGTGATCCTCCATTAATATTTAGCCCTATTAATTCCAGAGGGTACTGTATGTCTCGCGTCTCGTCAAGACAGTTGTGAAGATGGCCGCCAGGTAGCATCTCCGCGTACGCGCCGCACACTGCGCGCCGTTGCGTCACTACCCAGTGGCCAGAATTGGGAAGGAATGAGGATGTGGGTAGGGTTTTTCATTGAGTTAGGGCACTTCACATGGGTTGTACTAGCCCTTGTGAAGCAGGCAGACTCGCTATGTTGGAACAAATTTCACATGAGATCAACGGGAATCGAACCCATACCTCCTTGGTGAGGCGAGCGACTTCGCTGTGAGCCACGAGACCACCTACATTTCTGTCCACGAGTTAGTCCGTCCCGTCCGTCCCGTCCGTCCCGTCCGTCCCGTCCGTCCCGTCCGTCCCGTCCGTCCCGTCCGTCCCGTCCGTCCCGTCCGTCCCGTCCGTCCCGTCCGTCCCGTCCGTCCCGTCCGTCCCGTCCGTCCCGTCCGTCCCGTCCGTCCCGTCCGTCCCGTCCGTCCCGTCCGTCCCGTCCGTCCCGTCCGTCCCGTCCGTCCCGTCCGTCCCGTCCGTCCCGTCCGTCCCGTCCGTCCCGTCCGTCCCGTCCGTCCCGTCCGTCCCGTCCGTCCCGTCCGTCCCGTCCGTCCCGTCCGTCCCGTCCGTCCCGTCCGTCCCGTCCGTCCCGTCCGTCCCGTCCGTCCCGTCCGTCCCGTCCGTCCCGTCCGTCCCGTCCGTCCCGTCCGTCCCGTCCGTCCCGTCCGTCCCGTCCGTCCCGTCCGTCCCGTCCGTCCCGTCCGTCCCGTCCGTCCCGTCCGTCCCGTCCGTCCCGTCCGTCCCGTCCGTCCCGTCCGTCCCGTCCGTCCCGTCCGTCCCGTCCGTCCCGTCCGTCCCGTCCGTCCCGTCCGTCCCGTCCAGGGGGCTGTCACAGGGTAGGATAAGCCCCATACCTCCCACCACTTTCTCGAATGTACGCTGGTGGGGGCCCTGACTGTGTCCGCCATCTGCGGGCCCGGAAATTACGTACGGTTGCTGGGATCAACGGTACCCTTCAGAGACCATTTCTATCAACTACCGAAGAGAACGTAACTCCCTGTTTCTATGTTTTGAAAGTTTTGATCGTTTCAGTCGTGAACCATACACAAAGTGTGGCTGCGTACGTACCGTCTTGTGGATACCTTCTTTGTTAAACTTGTGGATATCGTCTTTGTTATCTTTGTTAAGAGGTTAAGAGTTTCGTTCTTCGTAAAAGAGGAAATTCGTTGAGAGATTTGTGTATAACCTTTGTTTCTTCCCTCCAACACGCCACAACGGAAGCGATGTTGTGTGCCCAATTGCTGCAATAGTTATGTGTATTGTGATGCTGTGTGTAATGTGTAATTACTTCAATATATGTGTATTATTAAGAATTAATGTTTAATTTAAAAATAAATATTAAGATATGAATTCTCTTTCTTTTATATTAAATGTTTATCCTCGATATCTTTCCCTGCCTTTAAATTCCTAAACCTCCTCGGTTCTCACCCCGGACACGGGTTCCATTGAGGTCATCTTCCTGTCTTCAGCGAACTGCCTCTTCTATAGGTCCTCTTCTGGAGTACTACTTCGTTTGAGCCCTCCCCATCGACCTGTCCGGCAAGGGAGGCCCTACCAGTAGCTACGCTACCGCCGGCATAGTCATAGGGGCATTCAAGCTCCACCACCAGCGTCAAGATCGTGTACTCCCTAGGTGGAGACCGCTAATGTTAACAATAATAATAACATATAATAATGTGAACAATTCACCGCCAATGACGAGAGAGACAAGTCAAAAAAATCATTTTTGTAATTTTGAAAAAATATAGAGCAACATGACGTTTGTCGTTTCATAGAGTACATTAGGCACTATCCCTACCAAAAGTTTAAAGAAAAAATTTGGAACCATTTTTGAGAAAATCTTGTTTTGTAATTTTTTAAAATTGCACGCAATATTGCGCGAAAACTACTCAAATTTTCAAAAAATGGACATGACTTTAATGAAAGAACGCACTATGGAGAACAAATTTTACTTGAATAAAAAATCTCTATCTTCAATTTTGTAGTTGGAGGAAGATGCCAAAAAAATGCAAACTTTTGCAAATTTTCGAAAATTTCGAGTTAACCTAAAAAATTGGACCTATGCCATGTTAATACGTGTATTTTACTCTATTCTTACAAGAAAATTAAAGAAAATATTTGGAGCCGTTATTGAGAAAATTTTGAAAATGTCCGGGGGACGTCATGTAAAGTACCCCCAAATTTTGAAGAATGTTTTTAAAAATTGCGGCACCTCAAGTGGAATCAGATCGACGGGGGAGTATTAATTTTGGAAGAAATCGTACATATGATTTACGTGCTAGTGTTGTTCACAGACAGACGACGGACGGACGTTTTGCTTTCAATTGGTTTTTCGGTATCAAGGACCTACAAAACGGGGATTCTGGCTACACCGCGATTTAGGGGATTTTTTTTCTTAATTTAGGAACTGGTTTTATCCACTTTTTCGTTATCAGAGTCCGGCAATGAATTTTTTTCTGTCGAAAATTCGCCGTTTTTTCGCGCAGCATTACATAACTTTCCCTATACTACGTATATACGTATGTATACCTAAAAGTGAAAATGACGAACTTCACGATCGCCTAGCAATGCAGAGAAGTTGCTTTTTTATGCAGATGTAGAAACATTTATTGTCAAACATTATAACGAACAAGAAAATATTAATCGAGAGAATCAATAGCATTGTTGCAAGATGCCGAAACATTCAGCCCAGTTTACTACGTTCAGGGGCACGAATAAAGTTATGGGAAGTAAATCGATTCAAGCGAAAACAAGCAATTATACAAAATAAAAATGGGCTATATGTGTTTTATTTTTGGTGATAGGTGAAGTTATACACAAGTTTCTTTACAACATGAGCAATCAGTAAAAAACGCAATTACATGAAGTTATATACAATACCTCACCGGGCATTCTGAGGAGTAATTTATAAATACCTGCTGAAAAATTCATCGCAAAGGGAAGTATTAAAATATTGGCTCTCGGCTTAGGAGTTAAACCACCAGCTGGATTATATAAAACAGCTGTATCTTATCACCAACACCATCTCCACGTTCGACAACAATTGGCTTCTCAAATATCAATGCGGCATTGTTGATTTTTTACTTTTCCGTATACGTACGTATACACGGAGTGATATACGTAGTATAGGGAAAGTTATGTAATGCTGCGCGAAAAAATGGCCAATTTTCGAAGGAAAAAAATTAATTGCCGGGCCGTGAAAACGAATTAGTGGATAAAACCAGTTGCTAAATTAAGAAAAAAAAAATCCCCTAACACGTGGTGTAGCCAGAAACCCTGTTTTCTAGGTCCTTGATACCGAAAACCAAACTAAAAGGAAAACGTCCGTCTGTCCGTCCGTCCGTCTGTCTGTCCGTCTGTGAACACTGCTAGCGCCTAAACCATACGTACGATTTCTTCCAAAATGGATATTCCCCGGTCGATCTGATTCTAGTCGAAGCTTTGAGATTTTGAAAAAGATTCTTCAAAATTTAGGGGTACTATATATGAAGCCCCCCGGGGATTTTCAAAATTTTCTCAAAAACGGCTCCAAATTTTTTCTTTAATTTTCTTGTATGAATAGAGTAAAATACACTTTTTAACATGGCATAGGTCCGATTTTCACGTACAGCTCTGAATTTTCGAAAATTGTGAAAGTTTGAATTTTTTTCGGCGTCTATCTCCAACCAGAAAAGTGAAGGAAGAGACTTTTTCTTCAATTAAAATTTGTTCTGCATATTGAGTTCTTTAATAAAGGTCATGTAAATGTTTTTCAAAATTTTGGTTAGTTTCGTGCAATATTGCGTGCAATATATGCAATTTTAAAAAGTTACAAAAACAAGATTTTCTCAAAAACGGCTCCATATTTTTTCTTTTAACTTTTGGTAGGGATAGTGGTAAATGTACTCTGTCAATGACATAAAAGCCATTTTGGTCTATCAGTTGGTTTTTTCAAAAATTACAAAAATGTAATTTTTTTACTCGTCTCTCACGTCGTTAATATTTACATTATCTGCGATTTTTTCACATTATTATATTTACAAGTATATATGGTTTAAATAATGTCAAGTAAAATTTCTCGAAAACACTACCGTTTTCTGTGAAAAGTAGCTCAAATTTCGGCATTTTCAGAAATGCTCAAACGCCATCTCGTATATGGCTGCAATTTTTTTCTTGAAACTTTCGTAACGGATAGTGCTAATTACACTCTTTAGTATAGCGTAAAGTTTATTTTGAGTTTTTTTTTCAAAAATTATATAAATGTAAATTTTTGAAAGATCTCTCACATCTTTAAAATGCACATTATCCGCAATTTGTAAAGATTATTATATTTGTGAGTGTAAGTGCTTCAAATAACTTCAAATAAAGTATTTTGAAAACACAAACATTTTCTGTGAAAATTAACTTCAAATTTCGCATTTTTAGTAGTGCTAAAACGCCATAATATTATATATTAACTATATATATTAACATAATTTTTAAAAGAAAATTGCCATTTACGACCAGATTTTTGTGTTTTTTAATATTCTAAAATTAATATTTTCGTTCTACCAATAGAAAACCGAAAAATTAAGAAAATGACCAAAAAAATGTAATTTTGGCGGTGATAGATGGTAGCTGGCAAGAAAGAGTATGTGGCAATTCCGAATAGCTAGCGAAGACCATAGGAAATAGAAAACTAATACGGGAAAGTCTGTGCCATTCTGTAGCACCACTAGTTTATTAAGCTTTGCGGATTCCTTAAAATAATATACATCAATACATTGATAATACAAATTGAGTAATTAAATGTAAATTAGCGAGAAAGTAAAGACAATATTGGCGATTGCTTGCTTTGCACTGTACAGTTTGCTTGCACTCCACAGTTGTATATCTTAAACTGGACAATATTAATTTTTTTTACTCATACATCAATACATTGAGAATACAAATTGTAGAATCAAGTAAGGTAAAAGTGCCAGAAAGCAAAAATTAAATTAATATTGGCATTTTAAATAGGAAATTATAATTAAATTGTTTCATATTCATTAAATTTTTCTCGTGGCCCCTAGTTGGTGTGAAACCTTTATTAATTTCTTAATAATTTCAAGCAGAAATAACGCAAAAACTACTGGATTTTTCAAAACATTGTGCACGATCTTTTTTAAAGAGCTTATTTTGTGCAACAGACGTTGTCTGAGGCAAAAATTTCTATCTTTAATTTTGTAGTTTTAATATTTTTTTGAAATTTTCAAAAAATCGGGGAAGTCAACGATAATGAGACTATCACCATTCTCTTAAACGTCCTTTGTATTATTCAACAACAAAATTTAATTAAAAAATGGAGCTATTTTTTTAACTTGAAAAATGTTCAAGGGGCTTCATGTAAAGTACCCCCGAAAATTAAATATCGATTTCAAATTCCAAGGGATGCAACATCAGCCAGAACTATTGGAAAATATCAATTTTGGAGAAAATCGGCTGAACGTTTATGCGCAAGTCTTGTGGTCAGACAGACGGACGACAGACATTTTGCCATCAATCGACTTTTCGGTATGAAGGACGCACTAAATATGAGTTCTGGCTACACCACGTATTAGAGGATTAGTTATTAGGATAATTAGCAACTGGATTTATTTTTCTTTGTTTCCAGGGCCCGGCAATATATTTTTGTGACGGAAATTCACCGCTTTCCGGTGCACGATTACAATACTTTCTCTTCTTACGTTAGTAAGTGCGAGAAAGTAAAAAAATATCGCCGTTTTTAGGCGCACGATTACATAAATTTCTCTTCTTACGAAGTATTCGTAAGGCGAGAAAGTAAAATTATTTGTTTTTCACTTATTTTTAGAAAGTCAATAAGATCATCTGATGTCATGTTTTTAAATGGTAGTTTTATGTCGCCAATTTGCATTTTTAATTTCTGGAGCACTAGTATTTTCAACATCTTTCCTGAAATTCATATGGTTGATAATTTCTTCCACCATGCCTAAGTCGGAATTGCCAAAAGTGTTATTAAATAAATATGCAATCTTACAGAATAATCCCGCTTTTGGTAAACGTTTATTGTCGAGTTAATTATGTAACAGTATATTTTTACCCCATATACCATGGACATATTATTAATTAATGAAAATTTCAAATCAATTAATTAATTTAATTAAATTTTTAAATTTAAATTTTCTCTGCATGTGTAATAAGGGGCGATAAATAAATACACTAGTGGTGCTATAGAATGGCACAGACTTTCTCGCAGAAGGTTTTTTTCTAATCTCGTTAGACGTATCTTGCATTTGGAGTAAGCCCTTCATGGCTGTCATCCTTTGTCGCCCAAAAGCTTTTGTTTTTCGCGTGTTGTCAATTACCGGCTTCCTAATGCTACAGCTGATACAATTACGTTTTGACTAATATAGACGTATCCAGTCCGCAACTCTCTCCAATGGCCGAGGGGATCAGAGCATGCTGAGACTGAGCGTTTCACTTCGCAAGAAGCCGGGTTCGAATCCTAGACAGGGATTTTAATTTGATGAATTGAAAAAAACTATTGAAGATTGTAGAAACTTAATCGAAAATTGTTTGAAGTACTTCTACTCACTAATATGGGTCAATCCATTTTAAGTGGTCCAGAATTTAATAAATTGGTCGCTCGACCATCTCGAAAAAAATTCTTATTTTGTACATAAACTTCCTTATGTTTTGGCTGTTCAAAACCATCTTTAACGTTTTTTTATTGTCCCTGGTTTACAAATGGCGGCCATTTTTGTTTCGTGCCGTGCGCCATTTTTCGCGTTTGCAGACATTTACTCTTTCCTAAATTGCTCAGCTCTCGGTTGTTCTAGCATTCTAGAATAAAAAGCATTCGATTCAGCATACTTTGGCCTGCAAATCGAAATATTAGTTACCTATTTCCTATGTTTTTATTTGAGAAATATTTGCAACCAAATCTATGGAACGCGAATGAACGAAATTCGATTTTCAGAGAGTAATTTTTCAAAGAAGTAATAGAATCTAAGCCTTAAATTTTTCTGTGCTTTTACACACAACAGTATAGTTCCTTTTTGTAATATATCATTGGTATATAACGTACCCCTTGAAAATTACATCCTCTTGAAAATTGAAATTTTGGCTTTTTTCCCAATTTTGACCTGTAATATCTCTGTTGGGGGACCAGATAAAAATCTGAAAATTGCACACATGCTAGACCGCTATCATACCAAACTTCAGTAAAAATTACAACTTTTAGATTTAACTCGAAGTATTTTTTAAAAAATTGAAAACTTACGAAAAAAAAGTCTTCGTTTCCCCATTGAGGATACTTTGTACCAAGTAGTAATCGCATTATTTTGAAGCTATTTTAAACTAATATCTACACTGATTTAAAATAATTAATTATACTTCATAATTAATATACATAAAAGTGGCCTAATATGTAATTTTCAATATTACGTATACTTTACTCTAAAACAAACTTACAATTTGACATCTACGTCCGTAATTGAAAGTATTGTTATCTTGATTTTGAAAACTGAACCGCTTAAAACAAAAATTATTGATAAAATACAACAAGAAATAAATTCAGCGTTTTGTTTATATTTTTTCTGCTTACAATTTCTGAAGGTTTCTGCAGAGATACGAACAGTCGCACAGTACTCCTTCGATGCAATGATCGCAACTGAATTTTAGAATTACATGATGGACACAATCATTTCCCTGGTATAAGATTGTCCGAAAAAGTTTTTCCTGTTGTTGTGTGAACATTGTGCGAGCCAAAGTTATTTCTCTCAAAGCTTTTGATAAAGACTTTTTATGATTTTTGCAAGGATTTGAAAAAGACTAGCCAAAGGGATCAAATTTTTGTTCGTATTGTATCTCTTGATACTTACAGAGAGATGTGATATCACAATTATTCCTTAATGAAAACAACATTCTCCTCTACATCAAAATTTTCAATTGACGTAATGTCCTTAGGAAAAATATCATAAAGGTTTATAGCCATCTTCATTAGTAATATCATCTAGACA
This sequence comes from Acheta domesticus, assembly GCA_031308135.1. Taxonomy (NCBI): domain Eukaryota; kingdom Metazoa; phylum Arthropoda; class Insecta; order Orthoptera; family Gryllidae; genus Acheta; species Acheta domesticus. Next base: position 37,872,123 of record JAHLJT010002406.1, read on the forward strand.
GCAATCACACTCCATTTCCATAAACGGTCACACAATTGTGCACAATGGCACAGATTAATACGTTTTGACGTAAAGGGAAGACAACCCTCAAGCCACAAACTCATAGAAAACAATTAAAAAACCTGTGTGATCTAAAAAGTGCGTTAAATCTTCGGCCCACCGTGTTGGTTCTGTCAGATACACGAATCTTCGGTTGTTGATATTCTAAGAAATAATCAGAGGTGCGGAGTCAAGTTTGGCAGTAGCTTCGAGTCTGCTTTCCTAAACTGCACTGGTCTAATATCCGCTGATTTTCTTGCATTTTCTGTTAATTCAGTCACGTTTTTTCACTAAGAAATACGGTGCGACCGTCCGTATTTCTGCAGAAACATTGAGAAATAGTAAGCAGAATGGCAAATTTAAACAAAAAAATATAAACAAAACGCTGAATTTATTTATTGTTGTATTTTATCAATAATTTTTGTTTTAAGCGGTTCAGTTTTCAAAATCAAGATAACAATACTTTCAATTACGGACGTAGATGTCAAATTGTAAGTTTGTTTTAGAGTAAAGTATACGTAATATTGAAAATTATATATTAGGCCGCTTTTATGTATATTAATCATGAAGTATAATTAATTATTTTAAATCAGTGTAGATATTAGTTTAAAATAGCTTCAAAATAATGTGATTACTACTTGGTACAAAGTATCCTAAATGGGGAAATGAAGACTTTTTTTCGTAAGTTTTCAATTTTTTAAAAAATACTTCGAGTTAAATCTAAAAGTTGTAATTTTTACTGAAGTTTGGTATGATAGTGGTCTAGCATGTGTGCAATTTTCAGATTTTTATCTGGTCCCCCAACAGAGATATTACAGGTCAAAATTGGGAAAAAAGCCAAAATTCCAATTTTCAAGAGGATGTAATTTTCAAGGGGTACGTTATATACCAATGATATATTAAAAAAAGGAACTATACTGTTGTGTGTAAAACCACAGAAAAATTTAAGGCTTAGATTCTATTACTTCTTTGAAAAATTACTCTCTGAAAATCGAATTTCGTTCATTCGCGTTCCATAGATTTGGTTGCAAATATTTCTCAAATAAAAACATAGGAAATAGGTAACTAATATTTCGATTTGCAGGCCAAAGTATGCTGAATCGAATGCTTTTTATTCTAGAATGCTAGAACAACCGAGAGCTGAGCAATTTAGGAAAGAGTAAATGTCTGCAAACGCGAAAAATGGCGCACGGCGCGAAACAAAAATGGCCGCCATTTGTAAACCAGGGACAGTAAAAAAAAGTTAAAGATGGTTTTGAACAGCCAAAACATAAGGAAATTTATGTACAAAATAAGAATTTTTTTCGAGATGGTCGAGCGACCAGTGCTGGACCACTTAAAATGGATTGACCCATATGCAGATAAATATACAGGACTTGACTGTGTTTTCACAAATTGCATATTTTAAACATTTTTTCAACTCTGTTATTCGATTTCTGAAACGTATGTCAGTCAAATCAATCGTCTTGTGTGCAGCGGTATGAACCGATTTAAGTAAAATTATGAGTATTTCAACATTAAATTGAAATACAATTTAACCAGAACCCATGCGATCAACTTACATATCCCGAACGGTTTCGAAATTATTATTACTTTCTCGCCTTACGAATGCTTCATAGTGTGGCGTCATACGGATGTATGACGAGGGGGGGGTAGAGTAAACAGTTGGTTTATTAATAAAAAAACACTGACCGAAGTCGTAAAACACCATAACACTGCCTTCTACTAACTAAATAAATAGAGCCCACCACAAGAAGTGATATTACAGTGCGGCTACCACACCGCCAAACAACAAACGTTTCCCCTCGGTGTGATGCACCGCTCTGCCGAGACAAACCTACATGTCTCACGACTGACGACAAACTAATGCCGGCTTCCCCTCCGCGTGCTAGACGCACAGCCTCCTGCTCACACAGCTCGAAAAACAGAAACGAAGGAGGTGGGGCGTTCGTCACCCGGCTTTTAAAGGCGCCCTGGCGTCTTCCCCCGCCACCGTTGCCGTCCCAGCACCTGAGAACGACGCTACGCGCTCGGAAAAACCGATGCGTCATTGCGCGTCACCACGCCAGATGTCCAGCCCTTTGTTCAGCTTCCGGTGAAATTCTACCGTCTGCGCGTTTGAGCGTGCATGACGCTACAATAGGAAGAGAAAGTTATGTGATCGTGCGCCGGAAAACGAATATTCCAGCACACTGTGCTTGTGTATGAGCGCCAGCACGTTAACTCTGAGGAACTGTGTTCGGGTGTCGGAATAGAAAAAAAACACTTTTGCTGTTTTATGTAGGTGTGTGTTATTGCGGAACATTTTAAATAACTCAAAAATGTATGTGCTTTGGTAGCACTCCATGTTGAATTTGACGTTTTGAATATGAATGAGAAAATATATCTACGGTGGTATTTTTAATAACTTGTCCTGAATTATTTGTTGTTGTTTTTTTACATGAATCGGACATTTACGTTTTTATGCCTTTGCCCGAGTTCGATCAATGCGCGCTGATGTGGCGTAGTGGCGTGAGTGCCGGAGAGTTAAATCTGAGGATTTGGAATCGTCGTCTCGGAGCAGAAAAAAGCTTTGCAGGTTTATGTAGTGGTATAATATCCCGGAGCACTTAGTAGGAAGAGAAAGTATGTGCTTTGGCAGCACCACTAGTTATATCTTACAAAATAATCAGGTTGTCGCTCTGAGATTTTGGGAAAATTACTTTCAAAATGACACTAAACATGTCCTCTATTTAAAATTGAATTAAGCCGTGGGGCCATTTTTACCCCCCTTCTCCTGCTCAGCCTTTGACTAAGTTCCACAGGCTTCATGTAAAGTACCTCCGCCCTAAATTGAAACATCGGTTTCAAATTCAAGGGTCCACGAAATCAACCAGATCTATTGGGGAATATCAATTTTGGAGAAAATTGGATGAACAGTTTAGGCGCTAGTGTCGACCAGGACAAACGGACAGACAGACGTTTTGCTGTCATTCGATTTTTCGATATCAAGGACCCACAAAACATGGATTCTGACTACACGACGTGTTAGAGGAAGTAATTTACTATACATAGGGACAAGATTTATCCACCTTTCGTGGCCAGCGCCCGGCAACAAGAGTTTTTCTGTCGAAAAATTCGCTTTTTTCCCCGCAGCATTACAATACTTTCTCTAACTGCGTAAGCTATAGCGAGAAAGTAAGAGGGGGGAAGTAACATACCCTTAGATGGGGCGGTTTTACTTTCCCGTATACGTACGTATACAATTGCCACGTAGTATAGCGAAAGTTATGTAATGCTGCGCGAAAAAATTGCGAATTTTCGGCGGAAAAAATTAATTGCCGGGAGCTGACAACGAATAAGTGGATAAAACCAGTTGCAAAAATAAGAAAAAAATCCCCTAGCACATGATGTAGTCAGAAACACTCTTTTGTGGGTCCTTGATACCGAAAAACCAATTCAAAGCAAAGCGTCCGTCCGTCCGTCTGTGAAAAAGAGCTTCAAATTTCGCATTTTTAGTAGCGCTAAAACGCCATTTTCTTTAAAACGGCTCAATATTTTTAAGAGAAAATTGCCATTTAGGAATAGGTTTTTGTGTTCTTTAATATTCTAAAATGAATATTTTCGTTAGGAAATTACTATTACCATTAGGAAATAGAAAAATTAAGAAAATATCAAAAAAATGTAGTTTTTGCGGTTATAGATGACAGCTAGCAAGAGTACGTGGCAATTCCGAATAGCTAGCGCAGACACAAGGAAATAGAAAATTAATACGGGAAAGTCTGTGCCATTCTGTAGCAACACTAGTTTCATCGTGAGTACATGTATCATTTTAGTTGTTTTTTTTTTTCAAATCGCACGGTTTCTCAAAATTTTCGGATTTTCATACTTCAAAATAGCACGCGCTATGTCATACGTAAACGCAGGGCTGCGACAATTCACCGCTTTTGATTGAAAGTTTTGAAAAACAGTCTAACCCCAGTTTTAGTCAAATGGTTGTTCTCTGGCATTTATCAAGAACTGTTTGTTATAAAACTTTAAACGTGCATTTAATTGGTGGGGAAAGTGTTTCAAAGAATGGCGACTTCATCTAGAAGTTGTGAAAGTGATCCGAACTATTTTTGTTATGTATGTGGCTCATTTACGCTAAAACTTCGAAGAGAAAACATCACCTCGTTTGTAAGGAAAGCGTATCACGCTTACTTCGGCATTGAGTTAGGGGATCAAGAGGGCCCCGCGTAGTGTTTGTCACACAAGTGATGGGGCTTGAGAAAATGGCATCAAAGGAAGCAGACATCTTTTTCTTTTGGTATTCCAATGGTGTGGAGAAATCAGCAGAATCATGTAAATTACTAGTACTTTTGCGTGGTGTAAGTGTACAGACAAAATAGGAAAAGTATGAAAGAAATAGTTTACTGGAATAATCCGTCAGCCATTAGACCCGTACCACATGGACCTGACATTCCTATACCAAACCCACCACATGACCTACCATCTACATTATCTTCAGATTATTCATGCTGCTGTGATAGTGAAATAGACCCTACTGATTTCGCAAAGAAGAGAGGAGACTCCAGTTGTTTAATCAAGAAGAACTTAATGATTTGGTGCGAGGTCTTGGCCTGTAAAAGGAATCGGTGCAGCTTTTAGGCTCACGGTTGAAATGGAAAAAATGCATCGCACCAGACACAACGTTTTACTAGTATCGAAAGAGAGAAGAAGAGATCCTTGATTGTACACTGCCACAATATTCATGATTTACTTTCAAAATTTGGAATAACATATGCCAGTGATCAATAGAGGTCGTTTATTGATTCTTCGAAACGCAGCCTAAAAGGTGTTCCGCTTCATAATGGAAATCTTAAAAGAACTTTAAAAAAAATAATTATGAAGAACATCCTTGTGTTGTCTGCGGTGACTTGAAAGTTATTGGAATATTCTTGGGACTTCAAATAGAACAACTTCAACTTCAACTAGGCCTTCTTTTTCAACTAGGAGAACTTCAGCTAGGTCTACGTTCCCTAGCTTTCTATGTGAATGAGATAGTAGGACTTGTGAATTGCACTGGATCAAAAAAAATTATTGGTAAATCAGAAATACTTATATTATAAATAAGGAGATGAAAATGAAATAAGAAGATTGGTCAATCGTGAAAATATTTTGTCACCACTCCACTCCATATCAAGCTTTGTATAATGAAAGTTTGTCAAGGCTCGGAAAAAGAATGAAGAGTGCTGTAAAAATATTTGTTTAAAATTTGCTTTTATTTCAGAGATCAAGCTTAAAGAAAGTATCATTGTTGGACCTCAAAGTAGAAATATGATAAAAGATGAACACTTTGAAACTTTCATGAGTGATGAAAGACAGGTCTGGTCAGATTTCAAACAGTCTCCGTCAATTTTAATGGAAATTTAAAAAAACATCCAGTTTTCAAATTACGATGGATGAAATGCTAATTTCTATTAAGAATGTAGGATGCAATTTGAGCATCAAACTTTATTTTCTCCTCAACCACCTTGATGTTTTCCCATATAATTTGGGGGATTTCAGATATGATCATGGAGAGAAGTTTCATCAAGACCTGAAAGAGATGGAAAAACGTTGTCAGGGCAGATATTTTGAAATGATGATGGCAGACGACTGTTGATCCTTAAGGCGAGAAAGTGTAGAATTGTACAGAAGACGACCGAGGAGGCAACATTTCAGCAAGAGTGTTAACAGAGTCTCTGACATTGTTAGTATAAATATAACATCATTGTCAATGAAATAATGTTGTCAATGTGCATAAGATGTGTACTGCTAGTATACATATTTATACTTATTTTTCGTTCAGTAGAATTGCGTATTTCTAGTTTTAAATCGTTTATTCACTCTATGTTTCTTGAAACTTTCATAAATCAAGAGTTTTTGTTTACCAGAATTTTCATTGAAATTACAAAAATTTCTTACGTGTTAGAGAAAAATGGATTTGAGATCTATTTATTATTAGCTTCAATGAATTCAAATCACTCATCAGAACCAAAAGCGCCGAGAATTTATTATTTTTCGCAGCCCGGTGTTATTAGTCCGTGAACAGTGTTTGTTTTCTTTTTTGACCAGTGAAGTACAAAGAATAATACTCAGAATTTAATTGTAGTAAAGAATGAGAGACGGATGTTGTCTGGTATGGAAAAAATGTTTTATTTTAAAGCTAAAAGATCTTTTTCGATAGTTTTATTGAATCGACAGGCTGCAAGATAGCTCTGAGGATGATAGCCAAGCTATCGAAAAATATCTTTTAGCTTTAAAATAAAACATTTTTTTCGATACCAGACAACATTCGTCTCTCATTCTTTATTGAAAAAAAGGTATCTACATCGCCAACAGTTAAACTAATCAATTGTAGCAGTGTCATTTTCTTAAAATCATTTAAATTTTCAAAAATTGAAGTTACAATTTTTCGAATCTCTTCTGCGAAGTTTTGTTAAGAGCTTTTCAACAGGAGGGTGATGTTTTATTAATTTAGAAATTGCAATATTGTAATATTACGTAACTCTTACAAGTAATACGAAAAATATGATATTGCAGAACTACTTATTTATTCGTTGCCTCCCTTAAGAAAGATTATGAAAATATGTTCTTAAATTTATTTTTCGCGCAATTTCAAAAGTAATTATAAGAAGTTAAACTCTTTAATTTACATTGATTACTACATTATTACACAATAAATGATTTTTAACTTTTAGCTGCTCACAAAAATAATTATTTCCCCTGTTACAGGTTAACAGATGCCCTCAAGACCCCGGAGGTAGTGGCAATGAGGAAACTGAAACAACACCCAAATATACTCCACCTGATAGAGTCCCACTTGTAAGTTATTTGTGTTTCCAACTGCAGCACATTGAAAGTTTTGTCTTTTGCTTTCATCTTGAATAACAAGAGTTCTAGGACCAGTTGCAAAATGCATTTTTATTTGTTTCAGTGACCCCTTTCCAGGTAAAGTGACTCTTATATTTGAGTTGATGGACATGAGTATGTATGATTTAATGAAGTCTCGTAAAAGGTAATGAGTGTAGCAACTATTCTAGTACTAAACAGAGAAGTTCTTCCTAATCAAGACCTCTGACATCTGTAAATAATAGTGCTGATGGATTCCTCAGGTATCTTCCTGAAACTCGAGTGAAGAACTATTTATTTCAATTATTGAAAGGAGTGGAACACTTACATCGCCATGGGTTGTTCCATCGAGATATCAAACCTGAGAACATCCTGCTTAAGGTGAGGTGAGCATCATAGCTTTATTTCTTCTCAACTCGTAGAAGCGTAACATGTTTCTTTCTTGACGTATAATTACGAGTTATTCCCAACGTATGTTCATATATTTAAGTTCTCCAAGAGAAGAGATATATTGGTGTTTAAGAAACTTGCTTCATCAGGAAAATCTGGAACTAGGAAAGTGAAATTGTGCAGATTGTTCATGGAACAAGGTAGAATATATTTTAATGATAATTACAAAACTTCGTCGATGTGAAAATCAGTAACATTTGAAAAACAAGTGGCTATAAAAATATTTTGATAGAATTGCATCTAGACTATAAACCGCGGATACTGGTGTTAATATATTTACTTTGAGATGATTATCGGAAACGCTTGAGGGTCAAGCATTTCACTAATAAAAAGTATGCTTCGTGTACTTTGTGTGAATGATCATCTATTTATACTAGTGGTGCTACATCAGCACAAAATTTCTCGCATTATTTCTAAATTTGGAATTTTTTGAAAATTCAAAGACTCCAACAAAAATGAGATCCGCGCCAAAATTGTAATCATCCCCTTCTTTAATCCGGAAGATAGACACACATTTTGCTGTTAATCGATTTTTCGGTATCAAGGACCCACAAAACATAGATTCTGACTACACAGCATGTCAGAGGAAGTAATTTACAAAAGATAGCAACAGGATTTATCCACTTTGTCGTTAACGGCGCCCGGCAATAAAAGTTTTTCTTTCACAAATTCGCCGCTTTCTGGCGCACGATTACATAACTTTCTCTTTTTACAACATAAGTGCAAGTAACTACAAATTTCCACGTACTGATCACATCACATTCCAGGACAATTCGCCTTATTCTTTTTTACTTTCTGGCACTTACTTCGTAAGAAGAGAGTGTTATATGAACGAGCACCGGAAATCGGTGAATCTCGGGCAGAAATACTCTTATTGTCGGGCCCAGGTAACGAAAATGTGGATAACTCCTACATGACGCAAATTACTTCCTCTATCTAGGTAGTGTATAATCAGAATCCATGTTTTGTGCGTCCCTGACACCGAAAAATCAATTGACGGCAAAAGTTCTGTCTGTCCGTCCATCCATCCGCGGTCAACGGTAGCGTCTTAACGGTTCTGTCGATTTTCTCCAAAATTGCTTTTCTCCGACCGATCTGAAACAACCCGGAGATTGGGAGGCAGTGTCCGAATTGACAGAGAGCAGGAAGAAAATGAGCATGCGGAGATTTTGACGGCGTTGCGTCCAGGAAATACAAGAACACCCTATTCTCAGACCCCAATTTGGGAAGGGATGACACTAACATGGAAATGCACACTGATTTGACAGTGACCATATATAATTCTCTGACACAATACAATACTATATAATACAGTTGCACTATGAATACAGATGTTCGATATTTCAATAAGGTTGGCATTGTTGGCACACAAAGAGAAATATATTTATTTTCCCGTGTACATACGTATTTATGGAGTAATATACGTAGTATAGGGAAAGTTATGTAATGCTGGGGAAAATAGATTTCGAGATTTCAACGGAAAACACGTTTTGGGGTCCCTTGATACCGAAAAAGTGTTGTTTTTTTCAAAACATCCGTCCGTCTGTCTGTCGATCTGACTTTCCGGTGTATGTGAACAATACAAGCGCCTAAATCATGCATACAACTTTTTTCCAAAATGAAGAAACCCCTGGCCATCGGGAGTGAGTCGAAGCTCCGCGATTTTGAAAATTTGGGAGTACTTTACATGAAGCCTCTGGGAAATTTTCAAAATTTTCTCAAAAACGGCTTTAAATGTTTTCTTCTAATTTCTTGTAAGAATAGAGTATAATACGCTTTGAAAGGTGGCATGGGTCCGATTTTCACAGTTAACTTTGAATTTTCGAAAATTGCTAAAGTTTGAATTTTTTCGGAGTCTTCCTACAACTACAAAATTGAAGATAGAGATTTTTCCTCCAAATAAAATTAATTCTCCATAGTCAGTTCTGTCATTAAGGTCATGTACATTTTTTTAAATTATAGGTTTCGCGCAATATTGCGTGCAATATATGCTATTTTAAAAAATAGCAAAAACCAGATTTTCTCAAAAACGGCTCAAAATTTTTTTTCTTTAAACTTTTGGTAGGGATAATGTCTAATGTACTGTAAGAGATGACATAAACCTCAGTTTCCTGTATTATTTTTTTCAAAAATTACAAAAATGTAATTTTTGGTAACTCTTTCACGTCCTTAATATTTACATTAGCTGCGATTTGTTTACACTGTTACATTTACGAGTACATGTGCTTTAAATAATGTCATATAACGTTTCTTGAGAACTCAACAGTTTTCTGTGAAAACTAGCTCAAAATTTCGCATTTTTAGAAACGCTCAAACGCCATTTTCTCACAAACGGCTCCAATTTTTTTCTTCAAACTTTTTGAATGGATAATGCTCACTGCACTCTTAAATATGACGTAAAGTTCATTTTGTAGTATTTTTTGTTTATTTCAAAAATTACACAAATGTAATTTTTTGAAAGATCTCTCACGCCGTTACTACACACATTTCAAACAACTTGTAAACACTATTACATTTGTGAGTTAAAGTGCTTTAAATGACTTTAAATGAAGTTTTTCGAAAACTCAAACATTTTTTGTGAAAAAGAGTTTCAAATTTCGAATTTAGAGTATCGTTTAAACGCCATTTCTTTAAAAACGGCTCCTAATTTTTCAAAGAAAATTGCTATTTAGGAAAAGGTTTTACTGTTCTTTAATATTCTTAAAATAATATTTCCTTTCTACTATTAGAAAACTGAACAATTAATAAAATATCAAAAAAAGAGTACTTTGGGCTGACGATAGATGGCTACTGGCAAGAGTATGTGGGACGTCCAAATAGCTAGCCGAGACCAAAGGAAATAGAAAAAATAATACGCGAAAGTCTGTGCCATTCTGTAGCACCATAGTTACTTTCTCGCTACTGATTATTCATCATAGAGAATGTATTGTAATGCTACGAAAAAACAGAGAATTTTGACCGAAAAACTTATTACCGGGCCCTGGTAACGAAAAAGTGGATAAACCTTTCCCCTATGTATAGGGTGTGTTAGATCTCAATAACTTGTTTAAAAAATATTTATTCACAAAAATTCTCGATCTACGTTGACCGCCATATATACAAACATTGAACAAAACAAACTTCTACACAGCAGGCGCCGAAACACGTTACAAACTTACGGCGTTGAGCTCAGTTACACACGTTGCCATCTGGTTTAAATCACGGTGGGAGGTCCGCTGGCTTCCAGCTTCTTTTTCGGTCCCCCCCCCCCTCCAGTTACCCTGGAGAGGCGGGAATTTATTTAAAGTATGGATACAGTTGCAGCCGGTTTGGCTTGTGCAGCGATGGAAGGGTATATCTTAAAAACACTAACTTAAATCTAAATTAAAACTATAATTACAATGCCACTTTGGGCGGTGCTTAGTTTAATAAACTTTCTTTTTTTAATTCAATTTAAAAGTTCTTCTCTTCATTCTTGTATATTTACAACACAATCACTCACTCATACATACTCACATTGCACTTCACTATTTACACTATTTACATCACTTTTAGTCGCCACGGCGCCGACTTCACTCAAGCGTCCGTGGCGCCGCGACGTCTTCGTTGCCAGGCGGCCCCGGCCCGGCGAGACGCGTTTCCGCGCGGTTTCCGGCTCCAGTGAGCGGCGATCGCCTCCCACGCACTTGCTGCTTTCCGCTCTTCGCACAGCTCAGAGAGCTCGTGCGGAGGCAGCGCGCGGAAGGATGAAGGCGACGCGCTGTCGGCCCTTTCGTCTGTGAAAGGCCCTGTGCACGCCGCTGTTCGCCGCTAGGCCGGTCTCGCGCAAGATGCGCGGAGCAGACGGCCCCAGCGCCCTCACGAGCGCCGTCTTCGCCCGCTTCTTCAGCTCGGCCGGGAACTGGTTTCGCGCCTAGAACTCTGAAAACGTCAGCGGTTTTAGGTGTGCGCTCAGGTCGTAGATTGGGAATATGCGGACGAGCCGCGAGGCGCGCCGCTCTGTTTTCTGCCACGCGAATTGGTCGTAAAGTAGAAGGAGGGGCAGCCGCGAAAATCTCACATGCATACGCCCATAAGGGGCGCACGCACGCGGTGAATAACGGCGCTTCAAGGAAAGGTGTAGGTCGGGAGAACGGAGAAGAGGTTTCAGAAGAAGGGTTCTAATTTTGATTTTCGCAGCGAGATATCGAGCGTGTGCATGCCAGCGAAGACCGCTGTCAAGTAAAATGCCCAAATATCTTGCTTCGCTCTGCCATGGGAGGCGCGCGCCCGCCAACCTCACCGTTTCATTTAGGTCTGTCCTCTTACGAGTGAAGTTGACAGCCACACATTTCCCTAGGTTTAGAGCGAGTCGTTTCCGACTCAGCCATTCGGGAAGGGCGGCGAGACAATCGCTTAAGTATTTAACTGTCTTCCGTTTGCCGATTTCGCGTAATACGCAAAATCATCCGCGAACATCAGGAGCCCGTAGCGTTGAATACCAGTCCTTTTATCAGCAGGAAGCGGCGCGTCATTAACATATAAACCGAAGAGGGTAGGAGAGAGAACGCTTCCCTGAGGCACGCCCGCCTCGGCTCGTCTGAGGGACGAATATACTTTGTTAACTCGCACTTTGAACTGCCTATCAGAGAGAAAACTCGCGATCAATCTGACGTAGCAGTCGCTTACCCCAACTCCGCGAGACATGCGAGCAACCCCGCATGCCACACGGAGTCGAAAGCCGACCGCATGTCCAGAAAGACCGCAGTCAAATTTTGCCGTCTCTCGAGGGCGAGGCCGATCTCCGTGCAAAGCCGCGTAAGCTGCTGCGCGGAGCTGTGACCAGCTCTAAAGCCAAATTGTTCATTTCTGAAAAGGTTGAGACGACGTAATTCCTGTTGCAACCGCCACTAGTCTCTCAAACGTCTTCTCTAAGATGGAGAGTAGACTAATAAGTCTATAACTGCTCGGGAGTAATTTGTTTTTGCCAGGTTTTGGAAATAGCGAGATGGTCGCTAATTTCCGTGCCTTGGGAAAGTATCCGCGCGCCAGGCACGCATTCAGTAGCTCGAGTAAAAACTCGAATCCGTGCCCACCCAGAGCGCGTAGTTGCGCTGCTGATATACCATCTGGGCCACGAGCTTTCTTAGGATTTAAAGCTCTCAGCTCCGTCTGTAACTCCCTCCTCGTCACCCGGCGCGCCGAGGAGAGGGGGCCGGCGGGCCAATGGCATAGTAGCTGGCTGTGCGCGCCAATGGACCACCACCTGTTACAGAGGTGACCAATGGCAGTGCAGCGGCTCCCGTTCCGAACGCACGAAACTGCAGCTCGAGCGAATCCGCGAAGATTTCACTCTGTGCTGCGTCCTCCCACGCGTAAGCAGGTGTAGATGGTGGAGCTCCGGGCGTCCCCGTCTCGGCGTTGCTCTGGATTGGGCTGTTTACTCCCGGTTTACGGCCCAGCGCACGAGATAGATCCCAAATGTGCCTCTCATGAAGATTGCACTTTGCAATAGTTTCAGACCATTGAGCAGCTCTCTCATCTCGTAGAGATGAACTGGAATTCTCTGCTTAATCTGCGCGCCCACTCTCCGTCAACGGGATCGCCATAGTGGCGATGAGCCTTAACAGTTCTGCGCAGATCTCGTAAGATCTTCTTTGCTCATCTGTGAGCTCAGGGCGAGAATTCTCTATTCGCGTAACAGTTGTATTTTGCTTGAAAACCGATTTCAACGTTACAGTGAAATGATTCACTGCTTCGTCGATCTCAGCTTCCGTATTTAGTGGTTTCTGCTCAAGCTGAGAATTCAGCTGTATTGCGAAACCTGCCCAGTCTGTGTCACTCGAAGTTCGAAAGTTAGCTTGACGTTTCACTACACATGTTACTGAATTATGATCGGAATCCAGTGCGGCGATTGAACGGGGAACCACGCATCCAACGCCTTTCACGATCATAAAACCAATAACGCCCGGGTTCCGATTCCGTACTTCCGGAAAATGCGTAGGGCTATTCGGGGCGCAGATCTCTACGCCCCGCCTTGTCGCTACAAGATTGGCAATTTTGTTGCCGTGTCTATTTGCTCCGAGGCCGCCCCAATTCCTATGTCTAACGTTAAAGTCACCCAGAAGGATGACTTTGGAATTTAATGCAAGAAGTGCATCAATTCCAGACGGATGTAAGGTTTGGTCCGGGCAGTAGACGGATACGACTAGAAGTCGACCGCTTCCCACCCAAACGTAAGTCCCAACCGCCTCTAGAGACGCTGGAGCAATAGCAGGGATTTCGGCTTCAAGCTGCCGCAATTCGCGGCGAAGCGCGATCGCTACACTGCCACCCGGCCTGCCTACGCGGTCTCGGCGATAAATAGCGAATCCCCGAAGTTTGAATTCGTGTTCATCACTAAGCCACGTTTCTTGTAAAGCCAAGATATCTAGTTGAAATTCAACTGAGAATTGTTCCAATTGCTGTGCTTTTAGTATAGCACTTCGCGCATTCCAGGTGCAGGCGCGGAGAGGTGCTGTTCGCATAGCTTCGCGGTTATTTGAGTTCGGCATGATCGGGAAATTCTTCGTAAACACGCTCTAACATCACCAAAAACTGGCTTTTGGGCGTGACAGCTCCCGGGTGGAGTGGGCCCCGTTCCGGAGGCCTGTGAATGCGTTGCGTTGCCCTGCGTTGTGCGTCCCGCGCCAGAGCGTTGCACGTCCGCAGAATTGGCCGGCCCGCCGCTAGCTGCCTGCCGAGGCACCTTGTTCCTGCTAGGATCTTTTAGGCGATGGAGTCTCTCGGCCTCTTTTGCACGCGCGTCTGGAGGATGCGTGGGCAACGTGCAAAATTTGCACCCTGTGTACGATGCAGCATGGGTTTTCTTGCAATTGCAGCAAGCAGATAAAAGATTGAAATTACCTCTTTTTGGGCAATGAGCCGTTCCTTTCTTATCGGCCCCTGCTGGGTAACCTTCGCCCGTGCAGAGACGGCAGCGCACTTCGCACGCGCAATTGCGAGCGATGAGGCCCCAATGGCAGCATCGCAAACAAAATCGAGGTCTTGCCTACTTTTCGCGTTGGACCTCGATTGTAAAAGATTTTAATTGTTTGAGATGATAGATCTTGCGCGACTTGACGCTGTCACGAAGTGTGACAGCAAACGTTCCTGTGGGAACTTGTACTCGCCGAGTTTCGGTGCCTGTTGCACCTTCGGCTGCACCAGAATCGTGGTTCCTGGCGACCACACATTCTTTCAGCAGACATTTGCTTGACTGCATGAAGATCATAGTCTAGCTCTCTCAGCTTACTGTCTACATCTTCTTTGGAATAGCCGAGCGGAAGCCCTCGAATAAATACTCTTTAAGAATTTTTCGGAATTTTCGGGCGGGGGCGGGTGTGAGAAATGGAAAATCTCTCTGCGAGCGTAGCTCTCCTCCTCCTTGTACGCAATACGATCAAATTTGTATATTTCGTACACGACCCGTTTGCTACGGCTGGTGACCTTCGAAATAGTCGCTTTATAACTTGTTAAAGGCCCAAGCAACTTGCCGTGCATGAGGACGTGGTCAGATCTGATCCGAAGCCGAATAGAAAACGGCTTTTTAGGTGGCCGTGGGGCGGCCGGCGGACGTGAAGCGTCCTCCTCCAGGGCTTCCGCGGGCGGATCCTGCGCGGAGGGTCCTGCCCCGGTATTCTCGCCTGCGGGCCGACTGCGCCGACTAACGGAGACGAATTGCCAGCCGTCAGATCTCTCGTCGCCTACAGGAGGGGATTCGGGACTGTGCTGACGTTGCTCAAAGCCCGTTGGTGAACTCACCATACCGGCGGAGCTTTGCAGTTGTTCACTTTGGTTGAGATCGGCGGCGTGCGCATCGCGGGCCTGGATGGGCCCAGCCTTGGATTTGCCCGCTCGCTTCCTCTTCTTTCGCCCCTGTCCAGGAGCGATGTTTAGTATTGGCGGTTGAGCGTTGAGGCTCGTCCGCCGGCGGGGCATTTTCAAGCTCCAAAGAGCTTTCGTGCGTGTCGAGACACGTGCGTTTGGCTGGTGGAGAGGTGGTAGTAGGTAAGCCGCTAAGCTCAGAGCCACCAGTAACGTTCTCCAGGCCAAGGAGCGGTGCGAGATCGGAGCGCGCATGTTGCGATGCGCGCCAACACCCCCTGGGTATAGAAAGCCTCCACACTGATTTGTGACGTCATCAAAAGTAGTCAGACCGGAAAGCTGCGCAGATCGCAGTTATGTTAGTAGAAACCCTTACTTCGTTTGCAATTTCTATTCTGGAAATGTATTACAAAAGATATGTTCATATTTAATCTTCACATCAGTGAAATGGTATACTATATTTATTTCAAGAATCCATAAGAAATTCGTTTGAATGCATTTACCTTCAAGTTCTTAAGAGTGACCTCAAGAACATATTTCTGCAGATACTTTACACCCCCAAGCATTTAACATTATTACAAGTAATATAGTGAAAACATTATAAAGATAGTAAGTTATATATAAATAATAATGTATGTGCAAAAAGTCCAGTAACATTTATTAATACATTAACACATATACAATATTATCCCAATTATAAACTATCCAGTCACATTTTTCAACTTTCTTTCAGCAATTTTACAAAATATTTCGTCTTTGATCTTCTTGCAATATTTAAAAAATGTATTCATTGCTGACAACATCTTAATTATGTATTCCAAATAATGTTCACCAGGACGAATACCATCAAAAAGCACGCATTTATTTGCAAAGCAAAAATTGTTTTTAAGATCAGGAATGTTATATTTTTCCAATAAAAAACTTGAAATAACTTTTTTCAGTTATCTGATTAACTGCACGGAGAGTATTAAATTCCTGATAAATTTCCAGACACAGTCATCTTCAGTAAAACATTTTTCTAATCAAAAACATATCCAACACAAATTAAATTAATATTCTTAATGTTTCTTGGAAAATCTTGATTTCTTAATTTCGTCATAGGAGCATTTGTCTGTATAAACTGAAATTCAAAGCACTATCTACAACTTCCGAAAGAGAAAACACTGGATGAAGATTCCATAATAGTTTTAAAAATGAAACACGATCATCACTTTGTTTAACAATTGTCCAAACTGGAAACACAGTAACTTTCCTCAAATTTTCCAACGTTATGCAAGAAAAATGTTAATTATAAACGTGTTGCAAAACCACACCAGCAGCATCGACAGCTACCGGTTGGGAGTTCTTCAGCCTTCTTTTCGTTTCTGCTGGAGTTTCTCGCCTTGGTTACTAGAAAAGTAGGTAGGGCAGTCAAGAAATACGGAAGACCCCTACAATTTTTTTTAATTTAGTGCCACTCAATTTAGAAAATATTTCACCCGTCGTATCGCACATAACAGTTTCTCACAGTATATCGTTCTCATGAAAGCGGCGATGTCAAACCTGTAAAATATTGCAAAAAATTAAAACCTGTTTAATACTAGCAAATAATTAACAGCAAAAGCATTTAAAAATGAAGAAAGTAATTAACAAAGTACAATAATAAGACAACCATCAGATTTAGCAAGGACGGATTTAAAATTAATTTGAACGCTTTAGGATCTTAATTCAGTTCTGCTATAATGTATAACCTAAAAATATTTGAAATTATTTAAATGTTCGTTTCTGTAAGCCTTATTAGTTGTGTTTTAGGGTTTATTTTTATTTTTATTTACGTCAAAAACAGTTAAAAACTGCGTATGACGAGCTATGGGGAGAAGTGAATTTTGTGCACGTTTTCATAATTCTGTGGTCTCTATCCTAAACCATATTCTAGTCGAATTTTGAATACAGAAAAGAGAGGTTTTTTTCGAGTTTTGTTGCCAAAATATTCGCTCCTATATAATAAAATATATTTTCAAAGGTAAATTAGCTATAAATTCCTGCCCTGAACATTCCTCATGTTCTTCATGAAAGAATAATACTTTTTGCCGCGATAATATGAGAAACGATAATTTGAATAACTATATTTCCCACTGAAATTCAGAAGACCTGCACAAATAATGAAGTTACATTTATGTCCAGAAGCAAAACAAGGGACCATCTCAGCATTTGCTCAAGGATCAGGGAAACTGGACGAAAAACCTGATCGAGATGGGGGCCATCAACCCAGAAACTGTGGTACAATACTTGTTACAGGTTCTTTAGAATTATACAGTCCACATGATAAATAATTACATTAACTATCATTGTTAAAATTAATTCTACTTTCCTTTTTGATGCTCGGTATAGTCTCGAATTGTATAGAAACAGTTATGCCGCAGAAAAGATTTTACTTGGGACTTAAACTTTTCTATTGAATTTAATCGTTTAATGTCTTCTGGCAAAGTGTTGTAGAGTAATGTACATGAATTGTATGTGAATTTTTTGTAGTGAGCTGTTGATACTGCCACCTGGTGAATATGATTACTACGTCGTGTGTTATACTTATAGACATCGGCGTTTGCTGAAAATATATTCCCGCCCTTAAGTAAGTCATTTTTGACAAAAACTACTGATTCGTAAATCAGGAGACAAGGTAATGGTAAAATTCCTAGATTAATAAAGAGTGACTTACAAGAATCACGTGGGTTGGATTTGCTTATTATTCGTACAATTCTTTTTTGTAATCTGAAAGTCTGTGAACTATAAGATGTGTTTCCCCAAAATATTATGCCATATCTCAGGCGGAAGTGAACGTTGGCAAAATATACACAACGAGCTGTATGAATGTTAATGTTTTAAGAATAAATCTCACTGTAATAAGTTGAGTTCAAACTTGGTCTTATAGAAAATAAGTATTACTCGTTTTTGGAACATGTTGCAAAACATTCTAAAAGGGTTTCCGCAAGGCAATGACTACGAATAAAACGAAACGTAACTTACAGTGGATGTTCTTGAAGGGTTGACATTCCGTGGATGTACAGTAGGTCATTTTCGTCGCATTTCATATATAGCAGGTCATTTTCGTCGCATTTCGGTATCTTCTAAGAAACCAAAAGGCCGTGCATGAACTTGAGAACCTTGTAAGCGCAGGGCACGACAGTTTAGTACAGCATATTTATATGGCTTTTTGGAAGAAACGTCACTGATATGCTACCACCAGTACTTAAAATGAATACTGAATATCTTCACGATTGAACAAATCTTCACAGCTTTCAAATTACAACACACCGTTGTTACCAAAACAACTGACCATGTGGAAATCACGTTGTCGACTAGGACTACCCTGGGCGCCATGACACTACGTCACAAGCTCAGTGTGGAGGCTTTCTTTATTCAGGGGGTGTTGTGCGCGCTCGACGGTCTCTAGTGCCGCTACCTCTCCTGCTGATGAACTGGTAGAGTGCGCGGTGGTGGTGAGTGCGTCGGTCAAAACCAGTGCTCTGTCGCTGCCCGAAACTGGCGGCGAGCTGAGTGACGTGGGGACCGGACAGCCGGCGTTTCCGCCAGGAACACTATTGTTTGCGCCATTTAGAACAGTTCTAGGGATGCCGCCAAGCTCAGAGCTGCCTTCGCGGCCGAGCTGAGCGGATTCCCCATCGCTGCGGCGCCGCTTGACAGAAGCTGTTGTAAGGATGGCAATCGGCGAAGTGCGCATCTCGTATGAAGAGATGCGCTCTCGCATTAGATTGCTGCCCCATGGTGTCCTTTGGTAGGATCGGCACGAGCCCCGCAGTGCGAGGTGGTGCTTGGACCCCCCGTTGCTGGTTCAGCCCCATTAGAAGCGGGCTACCAGGCACCAAGCGTGGGATTGCTCCCGCGCCGGCGCTCTGAAAGCAGCCCCAAAATTTTAACAGGTCATTGTAGTTTGCCATGGCGAATTCTGCTATCACATCGCTGGGGATTCCGAAGAGCACATTCTCCACGTCCCCATCAGCCATTTTGGAGATGTCGTGCACCACCACACGTTGTGGTGGTGTTGGCGGCGGTGGTGGAGACGGCATTATAAAATGTTCGTCATCAGTCGCCGGGATGTCTTCAGGGCCTACAACCACGGTCTTCATGTCTGGAGTGGCAGTCTTCAGTAGCTCCGCTCCAGCCAGATCAACAATATCACAGCTCTTGTGGCGTTGTGCTGAAGACAACGTTGACTCGGACGAAATCGTCCAAGTGACATTGTCACTTAGCGTGCGCCTCCGGTCACGAGTCGGCGATAAGGCATCTCCCCTCGACGAAGGACGTCGTGGAGTAGCCGTTTCATCCTCAGCCATATTTGTGGCTACGGGAACATTTTTTGCTCGAGATCCCCGCGAGAGCAGCGCTCAATCGCGGGGGAAGAAACGTGGCCCCTGCCGCGATCCCTTACGGTTTTCCACTGAAGGTTTCGTGAGAGCAGAGCTCGATCACAGAAGCGCCAGATACTGACCGTGTAAGGATGTCTGCAAGTACTTTCCACTTAACCCAGCGGGAGCGTAGCTCAACCACGTGCGCCAGGTACTTGTTACGCGCCGCAGCAGAGACGAAGCAAGGACGAAGGCAGAAGCAGAGATGTTCAGGAACAGCGTGCTCGGAGCTTGAATGCGGAGGCGGCCCGGCTGCTCTGCTTCCCAGCTGCCTGCTCTGCTGATCAGCGTCTGTCTTCGGCGGCGGCCAGCGTCTGTCTACTCTGCTGTGCTGCTGCTGATCGAATGACTGCTGACTGGCTCCACTTTCTTTTCGACGAAGCCGAAGGTCGGTGTATGTGTGTATTGCAGTTCGCACGCATGTTACGTTTTATTGCTTTGTGTAGGTGGCTGGTGTAGGTTCGCGTCGGACCTTTGTCGTTTGCCGTTTTTGGCGTTTACGTTTAGTCACATTTGTGACTTGTCGTTTTATTTGTGTAGCGCTATGCCCTCAGTATGTCCGAGAGAAGAGCTTGTCTTCTTCGTCCTATTGTGAAGACAAGTGTATGTACGTACGTACGTACTTGCTAAATTAAGAAGAAAAAAAATCTCCCAACACGTGGTACAGCCAGATTACTTATTTTGTTGGTCCTTGATACCAAAAAACCAATTGAAATCAAAACGTTTGTCCGCCCGTCTGCCTGTGAACAACGCTAGCGACTATACCGTTCATCCGATTTTCTCCAAAATTGATATTCTCCGATCGATCTAAATATTCTCGCGGGCACTTGGATTTGAAACCGATATTTTAATTTTGAAGGGTACTTTACATAAAGCCCCTGGGACATTTTCAAAATTTTCAAAAAAATGGAGCCAACAATTTTGACTAAATTTTGTTGTTGGATAGACTGAAGGTCATTTAAAAGAATGGCGTAGGTCTCATGTCCGTTGAGAACTTCTGAGTTTTCGAAAATTGAAAAAATTCAAATTTTGTTCGGCATCTTCCTACAACTACAATTATGAAGATACATATTTTCTAAATGAAATATGTTTATACAAAACAGGTCTTGAAATAA
The DNA here is from genome assembly GCA_031308135.1 of Acheta domesticus. Taxonomy (NCBI): domain Eukaryota; kingdom Metazoa; phylum Arthropoda; class Insecta; order Orthoptera; family Gryllidae; genus Acheta; species Acheta domesticus. The sequence continues at coordinate 37,892,809 of JAHLJT010002406.1, forward strand.
GATCATGTTATTTTTTTCAAAAACAAGATTTTTTTTCGAAAAATTGTGTCAAACAATTTTTTATTTTCTTTAAACCATTTTTTCTTAAAAACCACAAAACGTTTGTTGATTAAATTGGTACTTGAGATAGCATAAAGAAAGCTTAAGAGAATGGTGCAGTTTAATGTTCGTTAAAATGCCTAATTTTGCAAATTTTTTTAAAAAATTAAAAAAAAATTCGGGTCTTTCTACAACTACAATTGTGATGCGATTGTTTTTCTTAATGAAATATGCTCACCAAAAAAAGATCTTCAATAAGGTCATGTTGTTGTTTTTTTTGAAATTTTTTTCTATAACTTCCTGACGAACATAATAGCCCGCTCGGAATTGACTGCGCTTCGTTTTCGTCGTTTTCTTACAAATGCAATTTTAAAAATACAATTTTTTTTTCAATTAAATGTATTTATCAAAATTACATCTTCAAATAAGGTCATGTTTAATTTTTTTCAAAATACGCGTAGTTTATCTATAATTTTTTGACAAACATAATAGCTCCCTGTAAATTTACTGCGCTTCGGACAGCTGGATGCGTCGTAAATTACAATTTACAATTTTGTATATTATTTCTTTGTTCGTTTCTTACCTTCGATAATTTGTTGTACATTTACACATTAATATTTTAGAAATTGTTTATTTTGAAATATTTGAAATAAAAAGTAAAAAATTAATAGCTCTCAGAATAACGACAATGTAGGGCCTATAACAATGGAATTCCATTTGCGCTCGCGAATATCTGTGAATTACGTGTGATTGTTGTGACCTGATGGAGCTGTATGAAAAGGAGTTATTATTGTCTAATTTATGTTGATATTTGCATGAAAATATTTAGTTTTCGCACCAAATGCTGTACCATTTGTAGTGAGTAGAGTATTTGTTGCATGGTTTTAGAATACTCTTCTCTAATCATGACCCCAAGGAATGCTTTTCTATATCGTCCAGGGTATAAGGCTTCTTTTTCCAATACAAGTTTACAAAACTTTTGTATTCTATTTTTGTGAAGTAGTAGAATTTACATAGTTCTGACAAGACTGCGATGGAAACAGTGAGTTGTTCGCTTCTTGATTGAATTGGACGTTTTCAAATAATAGCTAAGATGTTAGTAGCGGATAAAGTACAATATTTCAGTACTACGTAGCTGTTTCCAATAACGCGGGAAAGTATGTGCTGTTGTAGCACCACTAGTTTTCATGAAACAACAACACATTTGGTTCCTCCCTTTAGCGTCATTTAAGATCAATTTTGGAAAATTTGAGTATTTTTCCTGTCGCCCTGAGTCTACAATTCCAGGAACGTTTAAAATGAAATGTGCAAAATCACAATCAACCGAAAAGTGTCAGTCTCACTGGCGGCGATCAAATAAGAAGTGCCCTCTACGACGGTCAAACGACATAAGTGCACTTCGACAATCAGAATAACAAGTGTTCTCTACGACTTTTCACTGCTGGTAGAGGATCGCCTCCACTTTTGCTCCCCCCCCCACACACACACTTTTATTGAAAGTCCCGAGATGGCACTGTAATTTAATAACATGCCTGGTTATTGGTTCGCATGGTCGAAAATAGGAGTTTTAACTAATACTTGAGTTTGTACAACAAAACCCCAAGAAGGTTTATGCTTCTTTTCAGGTAAAATGTACTTGCCGAAAAAAATAGTAGAAGGAAAAAAAGAACTCGTGGGGCTACAAAATGGCACAGACTTTCTCATACTAGTTAGTTTTCTAATTTCGTTGGTCTGGCCTAGCTTTTCTGTGTTGCCAAATACATTCGTCAGCTGCCACCTATCGCCCTCAAGGTACATCATTTTGAAAATTTCTCATTTCGGTTATTGATAGTGGAACCAAAATATTACTTTAAGAAAATGAAAAGGAAAACCTCTTTCTAACTGAAAAATTTCATTCAAAAATTTGGAGCCATTTTTAAGAAAATGGCGTTTAAGTGTTACTGTAAATGCGAAATTTGAAGATTTTTGACAGAATTCTTTTATTTTCGAAAAGCTTAATTGGAGGTTAATTGAAGCACTTCCACTCACAAATGCCAAAGTGTTTATAAATCGCTCGAAATGTGCATATTAACGGCGTGAGACATTTAAAAAAACTTTTGGAACAGTTTTTGAGAAAATTTTAGAAATGTCTGGGGGGTTTATCCCACATTTTAAATCAAGTTTTTCAGAAGGCGCCTCAAGTGGAGCCAGATTGACTGAGGAATATCCATTTTGGAAAAAAATCCTACGTATGGTTTAGGCGCTAGTGGTGTTCACAGACGGACGGACGTTTTGAAAAAAACACTTTTTCGGTAACAGTGGATCCCAAAACGTGTATTTCCGTTGAAATCTCGAAATTGATTTTCCGCATCATTACATAACTTTCTCTATATTACTCTATGTCTGTATGTACATAATATGCGTACGTATACGAGAAAGTAAAAAAGGAGAGGAAAGAGAAGAAGAAGAAGTAAAGAAAAAAAAAGAAAAAGACAGAAAATGAGGATGAAAGGTCTTCAATGTAGCTTAGTATTGTGTTCTGAACGCCCTTATTGAATCCTGTATTCTGCGCTTTCTCATTTCTATCTTATGATACCTCCAAAAGAGAAACAAAGAAGATGACAGTGAACAAGAACAAGAAGAAGACAGGGAAACTTCCAAAGGGGCAGTGACAAAAAAGGAGGAAGAGAGTGAGGAGGGGAAGGAGACAGTTGGAGAAGATCGAGAGGGAGAGGAGGATGGAGAAGAAGTTGGGGTAGAAGATGAGAAGAAAGAATATAGGTGACAAAGAATGAAAAAGGGAGAAAAGAAGAAGTTGGAAGAGGAGGTCAATGATGAGGAGAGGAAAAAGCAGAAAGAATATAAAAGATCTTCTAACTTTGCCTAATACTAAATTTTCTGTTTTTATGTAACGAATTATGTATTTTCCACATTCTTATTTCTTACTTATGAAGCCCCAGTTCAGTATGGCCACACCAAATAGTGATAACGATAACAACAAACCAACAACAAATCAATAAATAAATGCATGAAGGCATTATGAGTGTGTGTGTTGCGGATTATATGTGTGCCTGTGATTTCTGACATTAGCTTGGAAAACTTAGTATCATGTACATTTAATGAAAGTTAACTAATACCATATGTGTTATTTCCAGAATGATATTGTAAAACTGGCAGATTTAGGGTCTGTTCGAGGAATTTTTTGCAAACCACCATATACAGAATACATTTCAACAAGATGGTACCGATCACCTGAATGCCTCCTTACAACTGGTTATTACGGGCCAAAGATGGATATTTGGGCAACAGGCTGTGTATTCTTTGAATTGCTCACGTGAGTAATTTCCAATAATGTTTCTATCAGTGTATGTTTAAATTCAGAAAGATACAGGAGACTTCTTTTATGTCACAAATTGAATTTTTCACTTATAGAGGAAAATATGAAAAATAAAGAAATGCAATTTTTTTTAAAATTCATTATTATTCCAAGGTGCACATAAAACACTTGACTGGTTTAATCTTTTGCACCAGCAACATTCTTGTAATAATTAAAATGAATTTTTCTACATTCTCTCAACCAAACTTTTTTATGGTTCTGTAATACCTAAGAATTCCCCCCCTTTTTTCCTTTTTTTCTTTTTGTCAAAAATTATGAAAATTAAAATTGTAATAATTGAAGAAGAGAAAAAATATTCTCCTCTCCCCCAGATTATTGAACCAAAATTACAGAAAAAATATTTAGATTATTGGCATTATCATACACATTGGTATTTTGAAAAGCATATCTTGAACTATAACAAAGTTCATAAATGTGAATTAATTAGTAATGTAATGAACAAACTTGAGATTTGAATTCTTGAAATTTCTTATTACAATATGTACGAAGTTTTACAATGTCAGTGTTTGGGGCTTCTTGAACTACTGTAACAATATTTTGAGTGACGATGTCTTTATAAATGAAGTAAAATATGCTGGTATTATCCACATTTTGTTTGCTAGGCTGAAACCTTTGTTCCCTGGAGCAAATGAAATGGATCAAATAAATAAAATACACAATGTTTTGGGAACACCTAATGCTCGTCTTATATCAAAGTTTCGGCGACAGTAAGTACTTTTGAAAGGTACATACAATAAGTTGATACTGAAATATGACAAATGAAAATAAATGTAGAATAGATCTCTCACAGAAAACATGATTCTTGTTTGATTTATCACAGTCTTTTTGTATACTGATCTGCACAGTAAATCCCGGAACTGCGAGTTCTTCTTTCCATCCAGGCCAGGCACTGGTATAAGTGCATTATTACCCAATGTAAGTGATGGAGGAAAAGATATTCTGAAGCAAATGCTAGTGTATGATCCAGAAACAAGGCCTAATGTTCGAAGACTGTTGGAGCATCGATATTTTAATGACCTCAGGTTAATTATTTGTGTCTTCCATCTTAGACTATTAATTTTTAAAACTGATTATTTGTAGGATTTTTTCTTGATCATATCACCTGTTGAGAATCACAAAAGTTCAAAAATTCAATTTTCAAGTTGAGACAATCAAATGGCACCTAAGTGAATTCTTTTTCAAAAGATCAAGAGTTGAAAGGGGCAAAAGAATGTATCTCAACTGCTTGCTTTGAGAATTGATAAAACAATTTGTTATCCTGTATAATTTTACAATATCATGCAGATCTTTGAAATGCTATTTTCTCTAGATAAATTTCACACATTCACAATTATGTTTCCCAACAGGCGGTATCTAAAATTTATAATCTTAATTTCAATTTCTTGATTATTGTTACATCAATACTCAACAGAGAGCAAGAATCAATGACGCAAAGACATTCATGGTCAGTTACTCAGACACCCACATCACAAAGCAATCCTGAGTGGCAAAATCAAGCACTAATTAATGTAGCCAGCAATGAAAAACGAAGGAAATCAAAGGTGTGTTTCTCAGTTCAAGTTACATGTGTAATATTTGAGTTATCAAGATAAAAGTATTGCACACATTTGTTTTATTGACAATATTAACATTGTTTTCCTTTACTGAAGCGCACTGCAACAACTCAGCGATCAACAGACAACCAGAAAGTGGCAAGAGTAGTATCAAGTCCCAATCAGCGTTCTGAAAATATAGAGCAAATAACCATTGCACAAGCCTCAAACCCCAAGTTAACTCAGCATAAGAAAGAAGATTCTTCACATCAACGAATTCAAGGGCAACAGCCTGCTCCTCCTCAACCTTATCATTCACAGTCCACTAAATATCAAGTTGAGAAGACCTGGACTGCTGCCATTAGCAGCAATACTTTGGCATCTAAATCCAGTTTCAATACTACTTATAGTGGAAGTAAAAAGCTCAATGCAATGGTATGTGAAAGAAGACTCAACACTTTTTTGAAAAGTGTACACACACGTGAGAAAATTATTACTCAGCTAAAAATAATTTCACAATTAAGATAGGAAAAATAAAAAATAGAAGTTATTTTCATTCATTCTAATTTATGTATTTTAAATATTGCACTTTGGAAGATATGTTTAAAAAGTGATAATTGATTCCAATAGATACAGGTTCACAGTGCTTGATTCCTAAAAATTTAATTCATAAAACACACTAAAAATGAATTAATTAATGAATCATAGAAATAATTTAACATTCAGAATAGAATTTAATAATACAATTCATAATTATTAATATTAATAATAAAAATAAGTAGTAATACTGGTAGCTCTAGTATAATGGTAGATTAGGTTTATTGAAGAAAAGATTTTATGTGTGTGTGTGTCTATATATATATATATATATATATATATATATATATATATATATATATATATATATATATATATATAAAATAACTAGGGAGCAAATTTTAATGAAATGTCATTCTTTTTAGAACAATGCCATTTAGTATTGAAATTTCATGTTATGACAAAAGGAAATTACACATTTTTATGTCATTTATTTTCATTTTTGGTCAATTTCACTTAATTTTTTACCTTTCTCCAACAATATTAATGCATGTTTTGCTGATTTCATTCATTTTAATACCATTTTAATAGATACTGTACCTGATTCAAATAATATTTACGATATGCAACAAATGTTCTCCATAGAATTCTTGAATAGCCTATTTGATTTCTTCGCTCAGAAATTGTAATGTCAGTTCCAGGGGCGGATCCAGCCGATCATTACATAATTCGAACAAAAATAAATATTTGAACCAATTTTGCCAAATTAAGGAAGGTAAAGGAAAACTCTAGGCCTATCCAGAGACGGGAAACTACATGGCCCGCATACCCCCCCCCGTCTCTAGATCCGCCAGTGGTCAGCAGTTACATGTATTCTAAGGTTCCTATGACGTCTATCAGCTGCGTTGTCGTTGGGACGATTTCGAGATAACTAAAGATAGAGATTTCTTGAAAAAAAAACTGTCCAAATCAAAAGTCTGCAAGCTGAGTGCACTTTAACGAATAGAAGAAGCCTCGATTACATCAGTGACGTATCCAGATTGAGTTGTTCATCCGAGCTGGTTTTGATCACATTTGTTACGTATTTTTCCCCTGCTTTTAGGGCATTTTAAAAACATTTTAAGAGCATTTTATTGATATTTTTGGCCATGTTTTAGGTCATCAGAATCCCGCACCTTAATATTAATAATCATAATACAGTAAAAATCCTCTTCTACACTTGGTATGAGGTCATAGGGTAAACGGTGTATGTTGTGGGAAGTGCAAATAAGAGAATATTATTTTTTCTTCAAAATTGAATTTCATTTAATTAATAAAAACTGAACTGAATTTTGAATATTACAACGACACTTCCACAAGTCCCCTCCATCCTCTGATGGAAACCTTTGACGAAGCAATATTGTACTCATGAATGTACTAGGATGAAGAGAGGGCAATGGTATTTCCACTGTTAGGAGACAATGTGAAATTTACTTTTTCCGCAACCCAACAAAAATATAGCGTCCAAAGTTCAAAATAATTTCCGACTAATGCATTTTATAATTATAATTTAATTATATAGTTTTTCACAAAACGAATTAACATTCAAAAACGTACGGAAAAATCCGATACTTGCATGTTTGATCTATTAAAGGGTGGGGGAAATTACGTTTATTTTAGAATTAGTGAGAGTGAAATTGTGAAGGATTATATAAAATAAACAAATGATTGTGATGATACCTCTCTTAGCAGAGAACCTCCTAATGCCTGGCCCTGGTAAGTTGATGAATCCTGTTGCTAAATATTGTAAATTACTTAAATTACTTTCTAACACATGTCGCCAGAAAACACGTCCGTTAAGCTGGCAAAGCCATTTTCAAAAAACACATTTTCTCTATACCCAGAATTTTGTGCTATTTTTGTGCTTTCCAAATATCCAAAAATTAATTTTTTTGCTCCAACGGTTTTTCCAAAAATGGGTGGCTTTGCTGGCTTAATGTTAAGCTGGCAAAGCCAATTAGCCAAAACAAACTTTCATTATACTCAAAATATTGTGCTATTTTTGTGCTTTTCAAAATATAAACATTAATTTTTTTGCTCTTACCGTTTTTCGAAAATTTAGAAAAAACGAATTTTCGAAATGCCCGGCAGGCGCAACAACTACGCGTAAGAAAAGTACTCGTAGAAAAAAAACTATCCATCAAAATTAGATTTTCTTGACACAAAAATAACCACAAAACAATTCTCTATCCAACAATGTTGTTTCGAAATATTCAACATTCAATATTCCCTATAAATAATAATAATTCTTTACACTACTGTCAAGAAACAACACAATTCAAGTCATACAATTCCTCATAAAAACTAAACTACTCAATATTTCGCAATGTCCTTTCCCAACAAACAGAACCAAACATTGTTCTAAAAAAGTACACACACGCTGATTTTTTTGCTCTCAACGTTTTTTGCAAAATTCAACAAAACCACTCACGAGTCACCCGGAACAACGCAATCTCGCAGGATAAGAAAATCACTCATCAAGGCAAAACTCTAATTCAAAATCAATTTACCCTCACATAACATCAACCACAATACAATACAATATACAACAATATTGTTTTTAACTTTTTTATTTTCGATACTATCCAAGAAAAAATTGTACATCCTTTAACTTGGTACCCAAAAACACACCAATGGAGGCACATCAATCCTACTAAATACTAAAATACTCAACATATCGCATTGGCCTTCCCCAACAAACAAAATCAAACTTCATTCTAATAAACTACACTTACAATGATTTTTTTGCTCTAACAGTTTTTTGAAAAACTGAACAAAATGACACGTATGTGGCGCAAGATAGGGCACCTCCGCCAAGAACAAAAACAATCTTCGAAGGAAATATATCATTCAAAAATAAAATGTCTTATCACAGATTGAACAACAATACAATGCACTATGCAAAAGTATTGATTTCAAATCTTTGACTTTCGATACTATCTATAAAAAAATCTAAATCATTACACTGAAAATAAAAAAAAAGACGCATGGAGGCAAACAAATCCTAATAAATACTAAACTACTCAACCAATTGCATTGTCCAATTCCAAGAATAACAATTAAATGTCGTTCTAATAAACTACACCAACAATGATTTTTTTGCTCTCATGGATTTTTTTAAAATTAAACTCAACTTCGTATGAGTGCACCGGAGTGGCGGGATCTCGGGATAACAAAAACGACGGAAGGAGGAACACATGTCCTAATAAATACTAAACTACTCGACCAATTGCATTGTCCTTTTCCAAGAATAACAATGAAATGTTGTTCTAATAAACTACACCAACAATGATTTTTTTGCTCTCATCGTTCTCTTCAAAAAATTAAACTCAACATCGTATAAGTGCACGGGAGTGGCGGGAACTCCGGATAACAAAAGCGACGGAGGGAGGCACACATGTCTTAATAAATACTAAACTACACGACCAATTGCATTGTCCTTTTCCACGAATAACAAAGAAATGTTGTTCTAATAAACTACACCAACAATGATTTTTTTGCTCTCATCGTTCTTTTGAAAATTAAACTCAACCTCGTATGTGTGCACGGGAGTGGCGGGACCTCCGGATAACAAAAGCGACGGAGGGAGGAACAAATGTCCTAATAAATACTAAACTACTCGACCAATTGCATTGTACTTTTCCATGAATAACAATGAAATGTTGTTCTAATAAAATAGACCAACAATGATTTTTTTGCTCTCATCGTTCTTTTGAAAATTAAACTCAACTTCGTATGTGTGCACCGGAGTGGCGGGATCTCGGGATAACAAAAGCGACGGAAGGAGGAACACATGTCCTAATTATTACTAAACTACTCGACCAATTGCATTGTCCTTTTCCAAGAATAACAATGAAATGTTGTTCTAATAAACTACACCAACAATGGTTTTTTTGCTCTCATCGTTCTTTTCAAAATTAAACTCAACATCGTATAAGTGCACGGGAGTGGCAGGACCTCCGGATAACAAAAGTGACGAAGGAAGGCACACATGTCCTAATAAATACTAAACTACACGACCAATTGCATTGTCCTTTTCCACGAATAACAAAGAAATGTTGTTCTAATAAACTACACCAACAATGGTTTTTTTGCTCTCATCGTTCATTTCACAATTAAACTCAACCTCGTATGTGTGCACGGGAGTGGCGGGACCTCCGGATAACAAAAGCGACGGAGGGAGGAACAAATGTCCTAATAAATACTAAACTACTCGACCAATTGCATTGTACTTTTCCATGAATAACAATGAAATGTTGTTCTAATAAACTACACCAACAATGACTTTTTTGCTCTCATCGTTCTTTTCAAAATTAAACTCAACTTCGTATGTGTGCACCGGAGTGGCGGGATCTCGGGATAACAAAGACGACGAAAGGAGGAACACATGTCCTAATAAATACTAAACTACTCGACCAATTGCATTGTCCTTTTCCAAAAATAACAATGAAATGTTGTTCTAATAAACTACACCAACAATGATTTTTTTGCTCTCATTGTTCTTTTGAAAATTAAACTCAATCTCGTATGTGTGCACGGGAGTGGCCGGACCTCGGGATAACAAAAGCGACGGAATGAGGAACACATGTCCTAATAAATACTAAACTACGCGACCAATTGCATTGTCCTTTTCCAAAAATAACAGTGAAATGTTGTTCTAATAAACCACACCAACAATGATTTTTTTGCTCTTATCGTTCTTTTGAAAATTGAACTCAATCTCCTATGTGTGCAACAGAGTGGAGGGACCTCCGGATAACAAAAGCGACGAAAGGAGGAACACACGTCCTAATAAATACTAAACTACTCGACCAATTGCATTGTCCTTTTCCAAAAAAACAAAGAAATGTTGTTCTAATAAACTGCGCCAACAATGATTTTTTTGCTCTCATCTTTCTTTTCAAAATTAAACTCAACTTCGTATGTGTGCACGGGAGTGGCCGGACCTCGGGATAACAAAAGCGACGGAAGGAGGAACACATGTCCTAATAAATACTAAACTACTCGACCAATTGCATTGTCCTTTTCCAAGAATAACAACTAAATGTTGTTTTCATAATCTTCACCAACAATAATTTTTTTGTTCTCACCGTGTTTTGTAAAATTAAACTCAACCAATCATATGTGCTCCGTAATGGCACACCGAACTGAATTACGAAAACACTATTCCAACCCAAAATATACTTCAAAATTCAGATGTCTTTACAAAGCATTAACATCATACATTGCACTACGCAAAAGTATTGTTTTCAATATTTTGACTTTCGATACTATCCTATATGGATAACAATCTAATTCGCTACACTGAGATTACAAAAATCCATCGATGGAAGCACATAAATCCTAATACATACCAAACTACTCCACAAATTGCATTTTCCTTTTTGCTACACTAAGAAGGAAATACTTTTCTAATAAAGAACACCAACAATGATTTTTTTGCTCTCACCGGTGTTTGGAAAATGAAACTCGACCTCCCATGTGTGCACCGGAATGGCAAATAACAAAGACACTATTCCATACGAAATTATTTTTTAAAATTTAAGTGCTTTTCCGAAGCATCAACAACAATACAATGCACTACGCAGCAGTATTGTTTTCAAGACTTTCGTGTTTTGTCTTCCGATACTATCCATAAAAAAATTCTATTTTATTACACTGTGAATCCAAATACCCACGGATGGAAGCACATAAATCCTAATGAATACCGAAGTACCCCACAAATTGCGTTGTCCTTTTCCTACACTAAAAACAAAATGCTATTCTAAGAAACTACACCAACAATGATTTTTTTGCTCCCAGGGTTTTTTGGAAAATTGGCCTAACCACGTATGTGTGAACCGGAATTACGCGCCCCGCCGAATGACAGGAACACTAGTCCGAGCAAAAATATTCTTTAAAATCGAAACCAAATTCGAATTCGAAATGAAATTCGACAATTCACAGTGAAGGTCAGGAGTTCATAGCGAGTGTAATTGAGGCAGGTGATTCATCTACTGGTTACTACGACAAAAGGCATAGAAAGAGCAGCGGCATACATTGGTGTTTGAGTAACTAGCATTAAAACAATTCGTAAATAAAATGTTACACCGAATGAAATAAGTGCTGTCACGATTTTATGCGTAAACAGAAATGCTCTGTAATTTTTACGTCCGTGAAAAGCAAGTGCGCACGTTAACGAAAATGCAGTCTATAATTAAAGAAAAGATAAATTTTCCTTGGGGAGAAAAGTCACTTTGGATGTGAATGGAACATATGGAATACAGATGGAGGTGTAATTCAAAACGAAAAGTTTTGGTCGAGAGAGCAGATATTGTAGATTGGAGAACAAAAGATCTCATCGAAATGAGGATGTTAGGGAAAGAAGGCCGTCAAATAGTGTATTGACGAGAGGTGGATTGACAACAACTTTGTATTCAAAAGTGCTGGCACCATAATGATATAATTGGCGTAACGGCAAATATAAGTGTATCAGACTAATTGCAGTTCATGCTGGTTGAAATAATGGTTTCATTAACCTTTTAAATACTAACGGGGAAAAGTTTTCCCAGAGCATTTCAACCCTGCCGTACCAATGGGGTCTTTTTCGCTTGACCTCCGGAGGCGCGCGACAGCTCTTATCAGCTCTTATCTAGCTTGCTGACGGGTGAAAAGCAGCTGCGCGGCGATTCTCACGTTTGGAGCTCCGGCCTACGTCATCCGGCAGGGATGTGATCATGGAGGACTGTCTTCACGCGCGAAGACGGAACGTGGTCCACTGTGACATTTCATGCTTTTACAGTGCGCCGCAGTTCCAGAAACATAGGAGACCATTGAACCCCAGAAAATGTTCGTCGGGAGACGCCGCTCTAACGACAACTAAATAATATCACAGTAACAACAGAAGAGATGATTTCTGTATGTAGTTTATAACGGAATTTGTGTTAAGTATGGCATATACATATAACTTCCTCAAAATTTCTTCCGTAATATTTTATTTTAACTTCGTATGTAATAAAAATTTGTGCCAGAAAGATATTTTTCTACAGTAGCAGATAACAATAGGGTAAAATGAAGTATATATCAGTGCAATAAATATATTGCTTTTATATTTTGTTATGTATTGTATTGTATTATTTGCAATGTCCTAATATTTTATTGTATTGGCATAAACCAATGACGTGGTTCCATATAAATATCTCTCCAGCTTATCAAAGCATCTCTTAGGGTCTTGTACTTACAAGTAGCACTTCACTGTATACTATCTCGCGTCACACACCACGGTCATAACAAACTCGCCTCGGCCCACGTTTCTCACGGGAGATTGCAATCGTATTCTGCTAAGAGTTTCTGATTGTGCTTAAGTCGTGTGCTTTTTGAAGTAAAAATGGCTCGTCGAAAAATATCGCTAACAACTCGCGAAATTGAGTAAATTTTTTAAGTGTCAGTGACTATACGTCTATGTCCAGTCTCGAAGATGATCCAAGCTAATTTACTTACACATTATTTTCAGCTGCGATCGAACTGTCCATTTTTGTACATTGATTCCGTTCAAGACCCTAAACCTCTACGATTTAGGTTTCCCCACGGTGTACGAAAAAGACTTCTTACGAATTTAAAATAAAATTAAAGAAAATAAAATATATTTTTCATTTTTGGAATTGATTTTTATATTTTTACTTTCGCAAACCACTTTAAAAAATCTTAAAAAATTATACTTTTCAACGTTTTATATAAATCCAATATCCTCAAAACCTACTTTAAAAATATTGAAAATATTTTTTCGAAACACAACTTTGGAATTATTTTTCATAAAGTATTGTGCAGATCTTTTTACAAGTGGGAAATATTTTTTTTTAATTTTGAAACATTCTAAGTCTATAGGCATTTTAAAAATCAAATGCGGGAAAATTCGTTTAGCACGCAAAGGGAGTGGAGTAAAGAATGAAAATTAGTAGGAAAAAATGAAGAGAATCATTGTTGTTATGCTATGTAAAGATATTTAAATTTTGAAGGATACTTTTGCTTCGAATAGTGTCATGGTTATGTTTAATTTTCAAAAAAATGGTAAAAGCAAATAAATCATTGTTGGTGTAATTTATTAAAACAATATACCATTATTATACTAGGAAACCGACAATGCAATTTGACGAGCAGTTTAGTATTTATTAGGACATGTGTGCCTTCTTCCGTCTTCTTTGTTATACCGAGGTGCGCGCCATTTCGGTGCACACATACGAAGTTCAGTTTAATTTTCAAAAGAACGATGAGAGCAAAAAAATCATTGTTCGTGTAGTTTAGTATTTATTAGGACATGTGTTCCTCCTTCCGTCGCTTTTGTTATCCCGAGGTCCGGCCACTCCCACGCACATATACGTGGTTGAGTTTAATTTTCAAAAAATCCATGACAGCAAAAAAATCATTGTCTGTGTAGTTTATTAGAACAATATTTCATTGTTATTCTTGGAAAAGGACAATGCGATTTGTCGAGTAGTTTAGTATTTATTAGGACATGAGTGCCTCCCTCCATCGTTTTTGTTATCCCAAAGTCCCGCCACTCCCGTGCACATATACGAGGTTGAGTTTAATTTTCAAAAGAACGATGAGAGCAAAAAAATCATTGTTGGTGTAGTTTATTAGAACAATATTTCATTTTTATTCTTAGAAAAGGACAATGCGATATTTCGAGTAGTTTAGTATTTATTAGGACATGTGTTCCTCCTTCCGTCGTGTTTGTTATCCCGAGGACGCGCCACTACGGTGCACACATACGAAGTTGAGTTCAATTTTCAAAAGAACAATGAGAGCAAAAAAATCATTGTTGGTGTAGTTTATTAGAACAACATTTAGTTGTTATTCTTGGAAAAGGACAATGCAATTGGTCGTGTAGTTTAGTATTTATTAAAACATGTGTTCCTTCTTCCGTCGCTTTTGTTATCCCGAGGTCCCGACACTCCCGTGCACACATACGAGGTTGAGTTTAATTTTGAAAAGAACGATGAGAGCAAAAAAACCATTGTTGGTGTAGTTTATTAGAACAATATTTCATTGTTATTCTTAAAAAAGGACAATGCAATATTTCGAGTAGTTTAGTATTTATTAGGACATGTGTTCGTCGCTTTTGTTATCCGGAGGTCCCGCCACTCCCGTGCACACATACGAGGTTGAGTTTAATTGTGAAATGAACGATGAAAGCAAAAAAATCATTGTTGGTGTAGTTTATTAGAACAACATTTCTTTGTTATTCGTGGAAAAGGACAATGCAATTGGTCGTGTAGTTTAGTATTTATTAGGAACATGTGTGCCTTCCTTCCGTCACTTTTGTTATCCCGAGGTCCCGACACTCCCGTGCACACTATACGAGGTTGAGTTTAATTTTGAAAAGAACGATGAGAGCAAAAAAATCATTGTTGGTGTAGTTTATTAGAACAATATTCCATTGTTATTCTTGAAAAAGGACAATGCGATATTGTCGAGTAGTTTAGTATTATTAGGACATGTGTTCCTCCTTCCGTCGCTTTTGTTATCCCGAGATCCCGCCACTCCGGTGCACACATACGAAGTTGAGTTTAATTTTGAAAAGAACGATGAGAGCAAAAAATCATTGTTGGTCTAGTTTATTAGAACAACATTTCATTGTTATTTCATGGAAAAGTACAATGCAATTGGTCGAGTAGTTTAGTATTTATTAGGACATGTGTTCCTCCCTCCGTCGCTTTTGTTATCCGGAGGTCCCGCCACTCTGTTGCACACATAGGAGGTTGAGTTCAATTTTCAAAAGAACGATAAGAGCAAAAAAATCATTGTTGGTGTGGTTCATTAGAACAACATTTAGTTGTTATTCTTGGAAAAGGACAATGCGATTGGTCGAGTAGTTTAGTATTTATTAGGACATGTGTTCCTCCTTCCGTCGCTTTTGTTATCCGAGGTCCGGCCACTCCCGTGCACACATACGAGGTTGAGTTTAATTTTCAAAAGAACAATGAGAGAAAAAAAATCATTGTTTGTGTAGTTTATTAGAACAACATTTCATTGTTATTCTTGGAAAAGGACAATGCAATTCGTCGAGTAGTTTAGTATTTATTAGGACATGTGTGCCTCCCTCCGTCGCTTTTGTTATCCGGAGGTCCCGCCTACTCCCGTGCACTTATACGAAGTTGAGTTTAATTTTCAAAAGAACAATGAGAGCAAAAAAATCATTGTTGGTGTAGTTTATTAGAACAACATTTCATTGTTATTTTGGAAAAGTACAATGCAATTGGTCGAGTAGTTTAGTATTTATTAGGACATGTGTTCCTCCTTTCGTCGTTTTTGTTATCCCGAGATCCCGCCACTCCGGTGCACACTCCCGCCACTCCGGTGCGGTTTAATTTTCAAAAGAACGATGAGAGCAAAAAAATCATTGTTGGTGTAGTTTGTTAGAACAACATTTCATTGTTATTCATGGAAAAGTACAATGCAATTGGTCGAGTAGTTTAGTGTTTATTAGGACATGAGTGCCTCCCTCCGTCGCTTTTGTTATCCGGGGTTCCCGCCACTCCCGTGCACTTATACGATGTTGAGTTTAATTTTGAAGAGAACGATGAGAGCAAAAAATCATTGTTGGTGTAGTTTATTAGAACAACATTTCTTTGTTATTCGTGGAAAAGGACAATGCAATTGGTCGTGTAGTTTAGTATTTATTAAGACATGTGTGCCTCCCTCCGTCGCTTTTGTTATCCGGAGTTCCCGCCACTCCCGTGCACTTATACGATGTTGAGTTTAATTTTGAAGAGAACGATGAGGGCAAAAAAATCATTGTTGGTGTAGTATATTAGAACAACATCTCATTGTTATTCTTGGAAAAGGACAATGCAATTGGTCGAGTAGTTTAGTATTTATTAGGACATGGGTTCCTCCTTCCGTCGCTTTTGTTATCCCGAGATCCCGCCACTCCGGTGCACACATACGAAGTTGAGTTTAATTTTCAAAAGAACGATGAGAGCAAAAAAATCATTGTTGGTCTATTTTATTAGAACAACATTTCATTGTTATTCATGGAAAGTACAATGCAATTGGTCGAGTAGTTTAGTGTTTATTAGGACATGAGTGCCTCCCTCCGTCGCTTTTGTTATCCGGGGTTCCCGCCACTCCCGTGCACTTATACGATGTTGAGTTTAATTTTGAAGAGAACGATGAGAGCAAAAAAATCATTGTTGGTGTAGTTTATTAGAACAACATTTCTTTGTTATTCGTGGAAAAGGACAATGCAATTGGTCGTGTAGTTTAGTATTTATTAAGACATGTGTGCCTCCCTCCGTCGCTTTTGTTATCCGGAGTTCCCGCCACTCCCGTGCACTTATACGATGTTGAGTTTAATTTTGAAGAGAACGATGAGGGCAAAAAAATCATTGTTGGTGTAGTTTATTAGAACAACATTTCATTGTTATTCTTGGAAAAGGACAATGCAATTGGTCGAGTAGTTTAGTATTTATTAGGACATGTGTTCCTCCTTCCGTCGTTTTTGTTATCCCGAGATCCCGCCACTCCGGTGCACTCATACGAAGTTGAGTTTAATTTTAAAAAAATCCATGAGAGCAAAAAAATCATTGTTGGTGTAGTTTATTAGAACGACATTTAATTGTTATTCTTGGAATTGAACAATGCAATTGGTTGAGTAGTTTAGTATTTATTAGGATTTGTTGGCCTCCATGCGTCTTTTTTTTTATTTTCAGTGTAATGATTTAGATTTTTTTATAGATAGTATCGAAAGTCAAAGATTTGAAATCAATACTTTTGCATAGTGCATTGTATTGTTGTTCAATCTGTGATAAGACATTTTATTTTTGAATGATATATTTCCTTCGAAGATTGTTTTTGTTCTTGGCGGAGGTGCCCTATCTTGCGCCACATACGTGTCATTTTGTTCAGTTTTTCAAAAAACTGTTAGAGCAAAAAAATCATTGTAAGTGTAGTTTATTAGAATGAAGTTTGATTTTGTTTGTTGGGGAAGGCCAATGCGATATGTTGAGTATTTTAGTATTTAGTAGGATTGATGTGCCTCCATTGGTGTGTTTTTGGGTACCAAGTTAAAGGATGTACAATTTTTTCTTGGATAGTATCGAAAATAAAAAAGTTAAAAACAATATTGTTGTATATTGTATTGTATTGTGGTTGATGTTATGTGAGGGTAAATTGATTTTGAATTAGAGTTTTGCCTTGATGAGTGATTTTCTTATCCTGCGAGATTGCGTTGTTCCGGGTGACTCGTGAGTGGTTTTGTTGAATTTTGCAAAAATCGTTGAGAGCAAAAAAATCAGCGTGTGTGTACTTTTTTAGAACAATGTTTGGTTCTGTTTGTTGGGAAAGGACATTGCGAAATATTGAGTAGTTTAGTTTTTATGAGGAATTGTATGACTTGAATTGTGTTGTTTCTTGACAGTAGTGTAAAGAATTATTATTATTTATAGGGAATATTGAATGTTGAATATTTCGAAACAACATTGTTGGATAGAGAATTGTTTTGTGGTTATTTTTGTGTCAAGAAAATCTAATTTTGATGGATAGTTTTTTTTCTACGAGTACTTTTCTTACGCGTAGTTGTTGCGCCTGCCGGGCATTTCGAAAATTCGTTTTTTCTAAATTTTCGAAAAACGGTAAGAGCAAAAAAATTAATGTTTATATATTTGAAAAGCACAAAAATAGCACAATATTTTGAGTATAATGAAAGTTTGTTTTGGCTAATTGGCTTTGCCAGCTTAACATTAAGCCAGCAAAGCCACCCATTTTTGGAAAAACCGTTGGAGCAAAAAAATTAATTTTTGGATATTTGGAAAGCACAAAAATAGCACAAAATTCTGGGTATAGAGAAAATGTGTTTTTTGAAAATGGCTTTGCCAGCTTAACGGACGTCCAGAAAACACGTTTTGTGGGTCTTTGATACCGAAAAGTCGATTGGCAGGAAAACGTCAGCTTGTCTGCCAGAACGCCTTTGGTCAAAGCTAGAGCTTCCAGTTCGAATAATACTTGATCTAGGCTGTCCGGGTGACGCCGCGTCGAAGGCTGAGGTGCCGACGTTTCGACCGACATGTCGCGGTCCTCTTCAGGGCTGTATTGCGCCAGGATGTTGGGCGCTTCGGTTTAAGTAGAAAGTGGGCCAGGCAGTGATAGGTCGAGGTGACGGCCAATAAGGCGCGACTACGTGGAGGGAGTGAAAGGCGGTGGGGGAAGCGGACGGACGGGAGCGGTCCCAGGTCGGACGGCGAACGGCGGTCCGGGAGGCTCAGGCATCGGACGGCGTGGTACGGTCCGGGCGGGCGGCATCCGGCGGCCGCGCACTTCGGAGAGGTGCAAGCCACGCATCATGGAGACGTAATCCCGCGTCCCCGTTGATGTTCCGGGGATGCTTCGCAATTTCCAGGGCCTCCTTTATCCGTCTAGGCCACCACCTGTCCTCTCTGGCGAGCATCCTGGTCTTATCAAAGAGAAAGTCATGGCCGGTTTCCCATGCGTGGAGAGCTACAGCGGAGCGATGAACCTTCCTAAATTTAAAGTCACGGATGTGCTCGCGTAGTCTCTCTTCTATGGTTCTGCCTGTCTCCCCGATGTAGGTGTGACCGCAGCTGCATGGGATGGAGTATACTCCGGCGGCTTGGAGTGGTGGAAGCTGGTCTTTGAAATGCATTAATGTTTGACCAAGTTTCTGATGTGCCTTGAAGACAGTCTTAATCTGGAATCGCCTCAGGAGTTTGTCTATCCTGTCCGTGACGCCTTGTATGTAAGGTAGTGTGGCAATTCTCCTGTTGTCGGTGTCGTGGGGATCCCTTGGTGTAGGCGGGTCTTGAGTAAGTTTCAGGGCCCTGTTGATGGTGGATCTGCTATACCCATTCGCGGCGAAGGTCGATTTCAGAACTTCGCGTTCAGCGGGGAGACTGTCTTGGTCGCAGATTCTGGTTGCGCGGATGGCCAAGGTTTTCAAGATGCCGTTCTTCGTCGCTGGGTGGTGGTGCGAATCGGCGTGAAGGTAGCGGTCCGTGTGGGTGAGTTTTCTGTAAACGGCGTGCCCCAGGGTGCCGTCATTTCTTCTGCTCACTAAGACGTCCAGGAAAGGTAGCTGGCCATTCTTCTCCGTCTCCATTGTGAATTTTATTTTGGAGTGAGCACTGTTTAGGTGGTCCAGAAATTCCATTAGAGCATCATGTCCGTGAGGCCATATCACGAAGGTGTCGTCGACGTATCTTACCCACATTGTAGGTTTGAGGCGAGCGTTATTCAGGGCTTCGGTTTCAAATGCCTCCATGAAGAGATTGGCGGCAATCGGTGACAAGGGTGAACCCATTGCCGCGCCCTCCACCTGGGCGTAAAACTTCCCCCGAAATTGAAAGAAGGTAGAAGCCAGGCAGAACTGCGCGAGATCGGCCCACTCTGTAGGGAGCCCTCGTGCCTCCAATTTTCTTCTGATTATGTCTGCTGCCTCTTCGACCGGCACCATGGTGAAAAGTGACGTAACGTCAAAGCTGACGAGGATGTCTGAGCTCTCCAGGCGCCTCTGTTGTAGCAACTCGATGAAATGACCGGAATTCCGGACGTCCGACGCGATGTCATTTGTCAACGGGCGGAGCTTGTCTGCGATATACCGGGCCAGAGGATGTGTAGGTGAATTTATAATCGAATAATACTTCTTTCTATAGTGCTATTTTTATAAAGCTGCGCCTCAAGGCCCGTCTTCACAGTGGCATTAGGTCGCTGCATTTCGCGTCTTTCTCGGCCGTGCCACTAGATATCGCATGATCAAGCAGTGGTAGATCCGATCGCAATTATGCAACATCTAGCGGCATGAGCGAGAAAGACGCGAAATACAGTGACGTCATGCCACTGTGAAGACGGGTCTTGAGGCACAGCTTTATAAAAATCGCACTATACTTGACAGCTGGTGTGGGAGTAGAGCGATGTTGCCAATTAGTGGGGCGGCAGACATGTGTTTGTGTGGTCGTTATTGCATCGGATCACAACAGTAACAAGAAACAGATTGCAATAAGAGCACAACAGTAGACGACACAGAACCGCACACACGATGCATAACCAAAGAAGTTATGGCGCTCTTCAGTTTACAGTTGCTTCGCGCTGTAAGCTTTCTTTCTTTTTTTCTCTTTCTTTCTTTCTTTCTTTTCTTGAAATAATTATCGGCAACTCTGCAGTGATGTCAAAACAATTTGAAGTATCTAATCAGATAATGGATCCCTCTCTCCCCAGTCAGACATTAACTGTCAAGTAGACAAATGTTATTCAAACAATAAACCGTTCAACCGATTTCTCCAAAATTGATAATCCCCGATCGATCGGAACGAACTCCAGGCGATGAGATTTTCAACCGGATATTTTGAATTTTGAGGTTACTTTACATGAAGCCTTAAAAACATTTTCAAAACTTACTCAAAATTGCCTGCAATTTTTTTAAACTTTGTTTTCGGGGAACTTAAAGGACCCTTAACCCTGGAAAGCTAACAGGGGTTACCAGCCACCCCACAGAGTTTATATATTCTTATTATCTTATGTATTTTTATGTTGGTACCACTGATACTCCATGTATACTTCAAGAGTTCTGGCTTCAGTTTGCTTACACTTTCCGAAGTGGTTGCTGGTTTTTTCAATAGTTATTTTGAGATTTTCTTCGTCAGTGTTGCTTTGGGGTGGTGCGTAACCCCGTGTTAGCCTTAACGTTAGTATATTTTCTGCATTGAATTTCTTCAGAATTGTTATTTTCTTCGAAGAACATGTCTGATCGTGCAAGTCCTGGACCAACAAAACGTTTTAGAGGTTATGTTAAAGCAACAGATGCTAGTTTTGGACAAATAATGCAAAATTGGTTGGAAGAGGAGGAAGATTATGATTCTAATGGTAGTGGTTCTGAATTTGAGGACAATATATCGAATATGTCAAATACTGAAGATGATATTTCTGCATCTGATGACGATGATATGTTTTCTTTACCGGCAAGTGATGTTCTTCGCGGAAAAGATGGACATGTGTGGTCTCAGAAATTACCGCCAAAAACCAAAACTCCACAGAGAAATTTATTCTTGCGTATTCCTGGACCAAAGGGTGCCGCAAAAAATGTGAGTACTCCAGAAGATGCCTGGAATTTATTAATCAATGATGACATGATCGATACTATTGTATTTCACACAAATAAAGAAATCGAACTCAGGCGCGCCAGATACAACAATGACTGCCGATATGTAGATCTAACGAACAATGTAGAATTGCGCGCACTGATCTGTCTCTTGTATTTTGCTGGATGTCGTAAAGACGGACATTTGAATGTAGACGAAATGTGGGGTTCCTATGGATCCGAAATGTATAGAAATGTAATGTCAAAAGAACGGTTCAAGTTCTTGATTGTATGTATCCGTTTCGATGATAGGAATACAAGGAATCCACAAGATAAATTTGCACCCATCAGAAGTATCTGGGCAGCATTTATTTCGCATGCAACGCAATATTACACTCCTCATGAATATTGTACTATTGACGAACAGTTACTAGGCTTTCGAGGAAAATGCCCCTTTCGGGTTTACACAGCAACAAAACCAGATAAGTATGGGTTGAAGATCGAATGCATGTGCGATTCCCGTACATTCTACATGGTTAATGCCCAGCCTTACATAGGAAAGGAAGATCGTCCTCAGAAAAATTTGCCTCTACATTACGTTAAGACATTGAGTGAGAGCATTCATGGTACGCGCAGGAATATAACAATGGACAACTGGTTCACGTCAGTTCCATTGGCAGATGAGATGCTACATCAACATCAATTAACTATTGTGGGTACTCTACGAAAAAATAAAAGAGAAATCCCTCCAAGCTTTTTACCAAACAAAAAGAAGGCAATGATGTCATCTCAGTTTTGTTTTGATAAAAAAAAACCTTAGTGTCATTCACTCCCAGAAAATCAAAATCGGTTATACTCATCTCCACTATGCATTGTGGAGCGGAAATAAATGAAAATAATGGCAAGCCAGAAATTGTAAATTTTTACAACTCAACAAAAGGTGGAGTTGACACTTTTGACCAGCTTATGCACACTTATTCAGTAACAAGAAAAACTCGGAGATGGCCTCTTCGATATTTTTATGGAATTCTGGATCAAGCTGGTATTAATGCGGGAGTACTGTATCAATCATTGGAAAGAAAATGTGCCAGGAAAACGTTTCTTTTTGACCTTTCATTGCAACTCATTAAACCGCATGTAAGTCAGCGTCTGTCCAAGGTCTTACCAAAAGAACTTAGAAATAACATTGAAAAAATGATTGGGTGCGAAAAGACTGTTGTTTCCAGTGATATTCAAGAAAAAAAGTTGGAGAGACAGGTTCGATGTGAACTCTGTAGTAGGTGGCATGATCGGAAAACCAAAACCTGTTGTGTAAAGTGCAGAACGCCTGTGTGCAGTGAACATCGTTTTGATATTTGCTCCAATTGTTGTAAATGAAGTATTTTAAACTATTAAAGAAAAGAAAATCACATAAATGTTTTTATTTAATAGTTATTACCCTAAAAGTTCCTGGGGTTACGCATAACCCGTGTTAGCATTAACGTTAGATGAATTCATGTTAGCTTACTAGGGTTAAGAGAGTGAAATATCCCAGTTTTTTAGAATATTGCAAATACCAATTTTTGGGGGCGTCTTCCCAGAATATAATATTGAAAATAGAGATTTTTTCCTGAACGAAATCTGTTCCTTAAAGACATCTTGAAATAAGGTCATGCACAATTTTTCGAAAATATGAGTAGTTTTCATGTAATTTTGCACGGTATAAAGGAATTTTTGTTTTTTAAACAATATGTTTCTTTAAAACGGCACCATTTTTTTCATTAACTTTTCTCCTTGTATGTATCAGGGGACGATAAAAAATATGGTGCTAGTCCCATTTCCGGCGAATCCGCATTTTCGAAAAACAATTTCAAAACTACAAAATTGAAGATAGCGATTTTTCCTTAAATTTTTCTTTAAAAGTCTTTTAAAAAAGGTCATGTAAACGTAATTTGTGTCTGAAATTTATGGAATTTCTAAAAAAAATATATTTTCTCGAAGAACGCACCACATTTTTTCATTAAATTTTAAACTCGTATGTAACAACGGGCAGTAAAAAGATAGCGCTAGTCCCATTTTCGGCCAACTCCATATTTTCAAAATAGCAACATTTGCGTGTTGGAAATATTGGGTGGAGACAATTACATATTTACGTGTCGGCTCGATCACGAACTTCACCGTGTGTCTGTAGCGTAGAGGTATGGCTGACGGCGAGTTACTTAAGAGGGCGTAGGTTCGCGTCTCCGCGCGGAAAATAATTCTTTCTAGTTGAAAATACTCTTGTATGTTTGTGTAGTACAGTAAAATCTAAACCGAAGAAAACCGGACTGACTGGTCGAAAATCGGAGATCTGGCACCCATAGACACTATAATTTTTTAGTGTGTTTCTTCCAGTCCTCAAAGTACTTCTGAAACGCATTTTTCATAAGATGTTTAGCTCCTTCAGTGATTCTTTTATGCAGTGTTGGTAAAATCTTTTACTTCCAAGGGTTTGTTAAACTTTGGAAATAGGAAGAAGTTACAAGGAGCCACGTTCAGCGAATACGGAGGCTGAGGCATCATAATGATGTTGTGTTTGGTTAAAAATTAACGAACAAGCAGTGAAGTGGGAGCAGATGCATTATCTTGATGCATCTATCATACATTGTTTCGCCACAAATCTGGGTATTTTCTTGAAAGTGCTTCACGCAAACGGCGTGATGTACACCTTATTAAATCGACGACCTGGTGGCAAGAACTCATGATGCTCTACGCAGACGAATCCACGAAACAGTGATCGAATCTCACATTCGTCTTTTGGTCTTGTTTTTTTTCAGGAAGCTTTCATTTGAACGACTGAGTCTTCGTTTCGACGTCACATCTGCTCACTCATGTGTCTTCGCCAGTTAAGAGCCGTATGAGCAATTCTGGATCGTTGTTGGCTTCATTCAGTATCTCCTGAGGAATATTTATTCTACGCCGTTTTTGACCGAAAGTTGATAATTTTGGAACAAAAATCTTTGCTGCTACACGTTTTATGCCCAAATTATCCAAAAAATGGGAATAATAGGGCTCTCCGTAACCATTCGATCCCCTCCCTCAAACATGAGTTAGTCCTTAGTCATTGACACACTGTTTTAGTTGTCTCTTTAAGTGGTACACGTGATTATTCCATTTACAATTTTCTTTTCGTATATTGTTTTATGTAATTTATACGTTGACTCTACACAATCCTTTACCAAAAATTTGCACTCGATCCTTATTACATAAACTATGGATTATTAGTTGTTGTACCGCAAGGCCATCTCGGACCCAATAACCTCCGATAGTCGCATGTATATACAAAATAAGACTCGATAAGCTGTAAAAGGTTCATTTTTTTACGCAAAATTTACAAATACAAGTTGTTGAAAACTGTAGCACAAAAATAAAATGACTTCCGTGCATTGAACATATATCATTTTTATAAGGAAAATGTCTACAAAAAAGGCACTGTAAATCAAAACAAATTCTCGAGCCTATATCTTAACTAGTGGTGCTACAGAATGGCACATACATTCCCGTTTTAGTTCTCTATTTTCTTCTCTCTTGGCTAGCTATTCGGAATTGCCACATATTCGTGCCAGCTGCCATCTATCGCCGCCCAAACTACATGTTTTTGACATTTTCTTAATTTTTCGTTTTCCTAATGGTAGAACGGAAATATTAATTTTAAAATATTAAAGAACACAAAAACCTCGACCTATATGGCAATATTCCTTTAAACATTTGTAGCTGTTTTTAAGAAAATGACGTTTAAGCGCTTCTAAAAATTCGAAATTTGAAGCTCACTTTCACAGAAAATTTTTGAGTTTTCAAAATACTTCATTTAAAGTCATTTGAAGCACATTAAGTCACAAATATAACTACTGGTGCAACAGAATGGCACAGACTTTCCCGTATTAGCTTTCTATTTCCTTGGGTCTTCGCTAGCTATTCGGAATTGCCACAAACTCTTTCTTGCCAGCTGTTATCTATCACCGCCAAAAGTACATTTTTTGTCATTTTCTTAATTTTTCGGTTTCCTATTGGTAGAACGGAAACATTAATTTTAGAATATTAAAGAACACAAAAACCTAGTCATAAATGGCAATTTTCTTTTCACAGAAAATGTTTGAGTTTTCAAAGTACTTTATTTGAAGTTATTTGAAGCACTTACACTCACAAATATGTTTACAAATTGCTGGTAATGTGCATATTAAAGATGTAAGAGATATTTAAAAAAAAATACAATTATGTAATTTTTGAAAAAACAAAAAATAACTCAAAATAAACTTTACGCTATACTGAAGAGAAATTGTTCTTGTTTGTTGTGAAACTATTGAGAAACTGTTTTCGAGAAACTTTACTTAAAATTATTTAAAGCACATGCACTCGTAAATATTATAATGTGAAAAAATCGCCGCTAATGTAAAATTATCAACGTGAGAAACATGTGAAAAAATTTACATTCTTGTATTTTTTAAAAAAACCAACCTACTGAGCAGTATGGCTTTTATGTCATCTGATAAAGTACATTTACCACCATCCCTACCAAAAGTTTAAAGAAAAATTTGGAGCAGTTTTTGAGAAAATCTTGTTTTTGTAATTTTTTAAAATTGCACATTTTGCACGAAAACTAGTAAAATTTTGAAAAACATTTACTTGACCCTTATGAAAGAACTCAATATGCAGAACAAATTTTACTTCAAGAAAAAATCTCTATCTTCAATTTTGTAGTTAGAGAAACACGCCGAAAAAAATTCAAACTTTCACAATTTTCGAAAATTCAGAGATATCCGTGAAAATCTGACCTATGCCATGTAAATAAGTGTATTTTACTCTATTCATACAAGAAGTTTAAAGAAAAAATTGAAGTCGTTTTTGAGAAAATTTTGAAAATCCCCAGGGAGCTTCATATAAAGTACCCCCAAATTTTGAAGAATCTTTTTCAAAATCTCAACTTCTTTAACAAATCTCAACTTTCAAAATCTTCGACTCGAACCAGATCGACCGGGGAATATCCATTTTGGAAGAAATCGTACGTATGGTTTAGGCGCTAGCAGTGTTCAGAGACGGAAAGACAGACGAACGTTTTCCTTTCAATTGGTTTTTCGGTATCAAGGACCAACAAAACAGGGTTTCTGGCTACACCTCGTATTAGGGATTTTTTTTCTTAATTTAGGAACTGGTTTTATCCACTTTTTCGTTATCACGGCCCGGCAATGAATTTTTTTCCCCCGAAAATTCGCCATTTTTTCGCGCAGCATTACATAACTTTTCCTATACTACGTATATCACTCCGTGTATACGTACGTATACGGGAAAGTAAAAAGCGTAGAAGTTAAAACAGGCCCCCCACCTCCATACTTCAGGATTTTACTATAATGTGCCGTAGGTACCAACAAATAATTATGACAAGTTTCAAAACTCCTGGATTTGTTTCACTCGATTTGCCTAATTTGACTGGGCCAATGGACATGGGAGGAGACAGTCCACTCCTTTGAGGCCTCCCCTTCCTTGGGCAGGTGAATTCAGTGAAAGTTTGCCCTTGCTTTTCTCAGTATAAAGGATGATTGTGAATGGACTCACACCCACTTCAGCTCCTATTTGGGTAATGCTCCAAGCCACCTTAGCGCCCAAGATCGGCTCTTAATACCATTATAATGAAATAATTGTTAATAAGTAGAAAGGTGATGAATAGGATAACAATTTTCAGAAATAAATATATTATTTTGCAGTAAAATACTTTAGACTTAGTATTTTGCATGCTTAATCAGTTTTTACTCTTTTTGAAGGCTATTTCCAGGAAGTGCTTTCTTGTTTACATATTCTCATTGGTTAAAGAATATTAATTTTCTAAAACTAAAGATTCACATCGAAATCTTATTTTTCTCATTTCTAAAAGCGATTTTTCTTTCCTTGCCTCACATACTCTTGCGTTCCTTCGGCGTGAGACCTGAAAGCTGACCAAGTGGCAACAACTGTTTCCGCTGCAGTGACTCTGACTGGGAGGTCCTAGGGTTCAAATCCCAATGGTGGCTGATTTTTCAACTCAAGCTCTTTTCAACTAAATCGCTCATTGTCTGGAGGAAATTCTAGCAGTCAGCTACACTGATCAGTAGTTTTCTGTGGATTCCCCCTATGTATACACGGTAAATGCCCGAGCAGTATCCTAACAAACAGACCATGGGCTGTGCACAATCCTTCCTTCCTTATCCTTGCCCTCTGCTCTCCCCTTATACTTACATGCACTGCTGACCACACGAGTCGGGAGACTTGAACTTTTCCCGGTGAAGGGGAGATACATGGAACAAGACTATGTAGCGTTCGGCGCCGAATATCACGTTTCACGGCCCCCTCCCGAGATATGGCGCGCACAATGCATAAAGTCTATAGCAGTAGACTGCCCGGAAACATCAAGCAAGTGTGAAAGTTAGGTATTAAAGAATACACATGCCTCAATTGTGCTAGAAAAGTGCATTGTTGCAGTAATAATAATATCACAGATTTGATATTTATCACAAAGAATTGAAAAGGTTTTCAAACCTCGTTATAAACTTTTACCTTTGATGAAATGTTAATCTCACGCAATATCATTTTTCTGTAATTATATAAATCAAGTTTATAAATATAAGAGATGTAACTACATGTAAAAATGTGAAATCTTCTACTGAATTTAATTTATTTTATATATAATTATATTATTATATGAAGTCTGTTCTATATGCAATACATTTTGTAAAGGAAATAATTTTGTTATGTATTTAATGTTTAATGGGTTTTGCAGGCAGATGCTCATTCAAGTAAAAATCAGTTTCATCTCCCCAAGATTCCTGTACGGCATGGTTCTCAGAAGACTCTTCCAGCTCGACGAGGACCTGGCACAATTACATCACTGCCAACCCTCGAAGCAAGTGTGGGAGGCACAAGAACTTCTTTAGGGAGGTCAGTCTGGCTGATTTATTAGACTCAAATTATATGTTCACATACAGAATTCTGAAAACTTTTGAGATATTGCATGAGTGGTAAATGAAACGATGAAATAGTTGCAGAATCGTTATGTTACAGAGGACGTATCTTTCAATTAAAGGTAGCAGTCACAAGCCAAGGGTGGGTAGGGAAAGGGTCAGCGCCGGATCCCAGAGTAGCTTTTAGTTTCTCGCTACGAAGTAGAGAGAAAGTTATGTAATGCTGCACGAAAAAATGGCGAATTTTCGGCAGAAAAACTCGTATTGCCGGGCCCTGGTAACGAAAAAGCCGATAAAGCCAGTTGCTAAATTCTGTTTGCTGTTTTCTAGTGGTAAATTGCTATTTTCTCGTGGTCTAGAGTAGTGCGTTATTTAAATGTGGAAGGAAATGTTGATGAGAGATTCTTAGGATTCCAAGACGTCTTTTTCAGACAGAACGGCAGAAACTTTATATAGAACTGTAAGAGATATTGTTGAAGATTTAATATGTGAATCGAAACTTATTGCACATAGTTATGGTGGTGCTGCAGTAATGGCTGGTCATTTAAATGGGCAACAGGTTAAAGAGAAACAGGCATACCCCAATGCATTGCTTTGCTCAAAAATTAAATCTGGTATTATCTCAGTCGGTTTCCAAAATTAAAGAATGTAAAATATTTTTCAAAACTTAAACTGGTTTATCAACATTTTTCTCGTAGTCTCCTAAACGTTGTCATGCACTAGATTAGAGGTTAAAAAAGGCCTCCAAAAGCAGCTCCCACCAGATAGAACTACAATAGCAGATTAGTTCAAACTGCATATGAGAATCGAGAACCTCTTATGAATTTGTTTGAAAATATTTTTGAAGACGACAGTGCAGAAACACTCAAGTCACCAAGAGGATTTTAGAGTTACTGAAAAGAGAGTTTTAATTACAAGTTATTACAATTACCAATATAATACGAGTATATATACCAAAATTACACATATGTATTTTTTCAAGATCCTTCACACCTTTAATTTGCACATTTCCAGCAATTTGTAAACACTTATATTTATGAGTGTAAGTGCCTTAAATGACTTCTAATGAAGGTTTTCAAAAACTCAAAAATTGTCTGTGAAAAAGAGGTTCAAATATCGCATTTACAGTAGCATTTAAAGACATTTTCTTAAAAACGGCTCTAAATTTTTCCAAGAAAATTACCACTTACGACGAAGTTTTACTTTTCTTTAGTATTCTTAAAATAATAGGATAAATTAAAATAATATATCCGTTCTACTATTAGGAAACCGAAAAAATAAGAAAATGTCAAAAAATGTACGTTGGGCGGCAATAGATGGCAGCTGGCAAGAGTATGTTTCAAGTCCAAATAGGTAGCGGAGACCAAAGGAAAACGGAAAAATTTTGAGCTATTTTTCACTAAAGTTTGAAAATGTCCGTGGGGGTTCATGTAAAGTACTCCCTAATTTTGAAGAAAGTTTTTCAAAATCGCGGCGCCTCGAGTGGAGCCAGATCGACCGGGGAATATCCATTTTGGATGAAATCGTACTTATGGTTTAGGCGTTAGTGGTTTTCACAGACTGACAGATGGACGGACAGACGAAGGGACGAATAGACGGACGGACGGACGGACGTTTTGAAACAAAAGCTTTTTCGCTATCAGAGGATCCCAAAACGTGTATTTCCGTTGAAATCTCGAGATCGATTTTCCGCAGCATTACATAACTTTTCCTGTACCACGTATATTACTCTGTATATACGTATGTATACCAGAAAGTAAAAATTGTTTAAAGGAAATAAAAATTGCCTTTGTTTGACACAAAATTTCGCAAAATATTCTCATGTTTTTTAAAATTGAACTTTTACTTTATTTTTAGATGTTTTTATGAACTCAAATCATTAAGAAAAAAGTTTATCTTCCAAATTGTAGTTTTAGGTAGACAACGAAAAAAGTTCGATTTTTTTCAATTTTCGAAAAGGGTTTTCAACGAACATGAGATCTGCGCCATTCTGTTAAACGTCCCTCAGGCTATTCAAAAACAAACTTTAATAAAAAACGTTGGAGCCTCTTTTTGGAGCTTTTGAAAATGTCTCAAGGGTTTTATGTAAAGTACCCGCGACATCAGTCCGATCGGTTGAGGAGCATCAGTTTTGGGGCAAGGCAGCTGAATGATGTACCCGCTAGCGTTGTTCACAGCCGCCCAGACGGACGGACAAACGTTTTGCCGTCAATCGATTTTTCGTTATCAAGGACCCACAAAACATGAATTCTGGCAACACCACGTGTTGGAGGAATTTTTTCTAAATTCAGCATCTGGATTTATCCACTTTTTCGGTGCCAGGGCTCTGTTAATAGATTAATAAGATTAATAGATTTTTGCTGAAAATACGCTGTTTTTCGCGCAGGATTATGTAATGTTCTCTCTCTCACGCTAGTGGTTGCGAGAAAGTAAAAATTACTTGAAGGAAAAATTACTATCTTCAACTTTGTAGTTGTAGGAAGACGCCGAATTTTTTTTAACGTTTTGCAATTTTAACAAATTCAGAGTTAACTGTGAAAATCGCAACTGTGCCAACTTTTCTAAGTGCATTTCACTCTATTCTCAAAATAAATTTTAAAAAACGTTGGGAGCCATTTTTGAGAAAATTTTGAAAATGTCCCAGGGGCTTCATGTAAAGTACCCCAAATTTTCAAGAATGTTTTTCAAACTCGGCTTCGAGTTGAACTAGATTGACCAGGGAATATCCATTTTGGAAAAAAATCCTCCGTATGGTTTAGGCGCTAGTGGTGTTCACAGGACGGACGGACGAACTGACGGACTGATGGATCGATTGCTTCTTGTTTTGAAGAAACCACTTTTTCGGTGTCAAGGGACTTCAAAACGTGTATTTCCATTGAAATCTCGAAATCGATTTTCCGCAGCATCACATAATTTTCTCTATACTATTACTTTTTCATATACGTACATATACGAGAAAGTAAAAATCACCAACATGTTCATTATTTTACAACTCACTGCTAGATGACATTAAACAATTAAAATTGTTACACAAGTTTAAGTGGCAAATAAATCTTTTCTGCTGCATAACGTTACTATACAATTAGCAATGAGTATCAAAAAAGAAAATATTCGTATTAACAATGGTACTTAATGTAATAATTACATTTTAAATGATATTATTCTAAAAGAATAAAATTAAATGCTTGTAACAAGTATCTGAGCTTCTGGGTCAATGATCCCCATCTCGATCAGACTTTTCGTCCAGTTTGCTCCTTGTTTTGCTTCTGGACGCAAATGTAGCTTCACTATCTGTGTACGTTTTCTTGAGCTCTTTCAGGAATGTAGAAATTCTAATAATAGTTTTCCATTTTATTGCGATAGATTCCTTCACGTAAAGCACTAGGGATAATAAATCTGTAGCTGATTTCCTTATGCAAATAGTTTTTATTATACGGTAGCGAATATTTTCATATCAATTCTTACCAACAACGCTCGTTGCTACATGTATTCATAAGTGAACGTAATATGAATATGAGTTAGAACAGACATCCCAGAGTCCATGCACGTATTGCACATCTCCGCATAGTACGTAACACAGTTTTTAAAATTTTTGTGATTAAATAAATGTACTCATTTTAATTCGATCGGAATCCTGTGTTTACACTTGCAGAGGTGTGCTCCCTAATGTGCCTCCCGCAAGTTTTCTTCGCTTACCCCCGATTGTGGTGAAGAAGACTGCAGCCACTTTAACAACAGCTAGTAAATCTATGAGTGATACTGGTGGTGGTGGCGGTGTTGGTGGTGGTGGAGGAGGAGGAGGCGCCGGAGGCGGCGGCGGTGGCGGTGGAGGAGGAGGAGGTGGTGTTGGTGGTAGTGGCACAGTAAGTTATATTAGCACACACGCTTCAGCAAGAAACATCCTTTCAAATAGGCATGCAGTAGAAAAAACACGACTTCCCACAATTGATGAGAAATCTACTGTCAGTAGCTGGAAACAACTGTAAAAACAAAGAGCTATTATTGTTCAACTAAGAATGGACTTTCTTTCTGTTAATAAACTATTTCTTTTTCTACCATTGTGTTTTGTTTGAACAAATATTATATACCAGCTGGTACCCGGCGCGTTGCTGCCACAGAAGAAATAATTGAGGAAATATTCCTCTTCCCCTTCACTTTTACCCTCTCCTTTTCCTCCTCTCTCCCTCCCCCCTGTCTTTTTCCTCATATCTCATTTTCCCCACTCTCTCTCTTTTCTCCCTCTGTCTCTTTCCCCCCACTCTCTGACCCTTTTCCCACTCTCATTTCCCTCTCTCTCCATTTCCCCTACTCTCTATTTCCCTCTCCCTATACCCCCTATCTCTATTCCCCCTCTCTCTACTTTCTCTCTCTCTCTCTCTCTCTGCTTTTCCTCTCTCTATTTCCCCCATTTCCTTCTCTTTCAATATTTTCCCTTTCTGTCTCTATTTCCTTCTCTCTATTTTTCCTCTCTCTTTTTCCCTCTCTCTATTTTTCCTCTTTCTTTTTCACTCTCCTGTCAACTGGCGCCGCCTGCTCCTTGCGTTCTCCTCGACCTCGCCCCACAACACACGGCAACGCATCCAACACACGGCAACGCAACGCCCAGCAACAATGAAGCTCACGTGCATTGGGAATTGCATTTAACTGAAACGCTATCATGTGCTCTAGCGCCATCTAGTGGAGTTACAATAATTGTACTATGCCTATATGCTTCCCGTAAGTGCAAGCAATAATATTTTTATCGCAATAGGATGTCTGCTACGGCAGCGCATTAAGCACGAACCAACAAACATTGATTTTTATATATTAGATTAATTTTCCGTATAATAATTTTTCTAGCTGAAGAACCCCGCATTGCCGGGGTATTTATCATAAGTTTGTATTAAACAGAAAGAGAAATTCCATCTATTCCCGCCCTGTGGAAGAGCCAACTCCTTTCTATTCTACTGTATATTCCCTCTGCGCTATTACGCCTCTCTGCCTTACTCCAATCTGGAAAAAAACCTGGTCTTCAGTTCACACTAAAACACTTCTCACTAAAAAATATTTAAATATTAGTCCTATTGGGGTTCCGGCCCCCAAACTTCGTCTTTATAACTGAAAATAATAAACAAATCTAAAGTAAACAATTAAATGTATGTACTTACGGATATTCTGTTAGTGGAATTTTATGTATTATATACCAAAACTTTCAATTAATTGCCACATTATAAATCTTACTCTTTTTCGTATTTTTTTTCTTCTCGCGTATTTATATAGAAAAGTTTGAAATTGATCTTGCCACATCAATTGACGTTGAGAAATAATTAAAGTAATTTTAATTGGATTCTGGTACCTGTTTTAGGATCCTTGATAAATTGTGGCTGACCAAAAGGATGCGATTATAATATCTCAAAAAATCCGAAATCACTGTGGATCCCGGCTTGACAACACTTTTTCTGTTATTTAAAATAACAACCTTCAAAACCAGCGTTGTCACTCATTAAAGTCCTCCAAATACCCATTTACCGATACTGTTTTACTTTAATTGTACTGCCGTTTTACTAAAAACTGTATTACTGCCGAACTGTCATCAATTTAACCGTTCCTTCAATACCCAAAAGTACTCTCCACTATCTCCAGCTTAATTTACTACAATTAAACATATGTGCATTCAAACCTTTTTCCGGCAATGTTAACCACATTCATCAGAAAATGATATTTTCCAAACATATAGTCTCTTGTACACTTAACGCACTCACATCTACACGCAATTAAAATCAATATTCAAGTTACTTTTCTAAATAAAGCGGAAAAAACTATTACTATTATACTAAAACAAAGATTTAGGGATAGACAACTGACTGTGAAAAATAAACAAACAGTCCTCTAAATACACAATAATTGTGAAAAGAATTATTCATTACATTGATGAAGTCAGTAATAGATTTCAGATGTCGTCTTCTGGTGGCGCGCAGCAAAACTCTTGACATTGATGCACCCTCGAATCTGTGATGTAACGCGAGGCTAAAAATGTCCAGAAAAGTAATTATTTTGTAAATATATTAAGGTTTATGATTACAAAACATTGCCTATAGTACTACAGACAGTTAAAGGAAGCTATCACAAAAGTTTCATCGGTATTCGTTCGGTAGATTCAGAGATTATCGCGCTGTAAGTCAAGGTAGTTCTGTCTTTATATATTAGCAGAAAAACATTCACTGTCGGGCCCTTATAACAAATTAGTGGTGGTGCTACAAAATGGCACATACTTTCCCGTATTAGTTTTCTATTTCCTTTGGTCTCAGCTAGCTATTCGGGCTTGCCACACACTCGTGCCAGCTCGTCCATCGCCGCCCACACGACATTTTTTGACATTTTCTCAATTATTCGGTTTCCTAATAGTAGAATGGTAGAACACAAAAACCTCGTCCTCAATGGCAATTTTCTTTTAAACATTTATAGCCGTTTTTCAGAAAATGGGGTTTAAGCACTACAAAAAATGCAAAATTTGAAACCCTTTTTCACAGACAATTTTTTAATTTTCAAAAAACCTCATTTGAAGCACTTACACTCACAAATAAACTAATGTTTAAAAATTGCTGGTAATATGCATATTAAAGAAGTGACAGATCTTTAAACAACTATATTTGTGTAATTTTTGGAAGAAATGCTGCAAAATAAAATTTACTAAAGTCATATTAAAGAGTGAAATTAGCACTATCCGTTCCAAAAGTTTGAAAGAAAAATTTGGAGGCATTTATGAGATAATGGCATTTGAGCGTCTCTGAAAATGTGGAATTTTGAGGTAGTTTTTACAGAAAACGGTTCTGTTTTCGAGGAACTTTACTTTTAAAGCACATGCATACTTAAATATAATAATATTAACAAATTGCCGCTAATGTAAATATTAACGACGTAAGAGAAGTCAAAAAATTACATGTTTGGAATTTTTGAAAAAACAAACGTATTGAGCAATTGGGAGTTTATGTCATCTTATTGGGTACACTTGGCACTATCACAACCAGAAGTTGAAAGAAAGAATTTGGAGCCGTTTTTGAGAAAATCTGTTTTTTGTAATTTTTTAAAAATAGCACATATTGCAAGCAATATTGAGCGATAACTCTAAAATTTTCAAAGCAATGGACATGGCCTTACAGAAAAACTCACTATGAAGAACAAATTTTATTCGAAGGAGAAGTCTCTGCAATTTTGTAGTTGAAGGAAGACGCCGAATAAAATACAAACTTTTGCAATTTTCGAAAATTCAGAGTTAATCGTTGAAATCGGACCTATGCTACCTTAATAAGAGTATTTTACTCTATTCTAACAAGAAATTTAAAGAAAAATGGTTTGTAAATTAGTACAAGAAAAGAAGCCTGATATAATACAGCTATACCAAGTCACAACAATGACACGTAATTCATAGAAATTTGCGACAGCAAACGGAATTCCATTCATTGTTGCATTCCCTGCATTGTCGATACTCCCTTGAAGAGATAGCTATTTTTATATCAAATATTTCAAAGACAAATGTCTAAAAAAATATCTAAAAGATTAATGTGTAAATGTAAAACAAAAGGTCGAATGTAAGACACGAACCAAGACGTAATATACAAAATTGCAAATTCTAATTTACGACGTATCTGTCTGTCTGAAACGCAAACAATTTGCAGCGGACTATTATGTTTCTCACGAAATTATAGAAAAAACTACTTGTATTTTCCAAAAATTAAGCATGACCTTATTTGAAGACGTAGTTTTCAAAAATACATTTCATTGAGAAAACCAGCTCCCATTTGGGAATGTAAGTGCTTCAAATGAAGTTTTTTGAAAACTCAAAAATTTTCTGTGAAAGAGAGGTTTAAATTTCACATTTTTAGTAGCGCTTAAACGCCATCTTCTTAAAAACGGCTACAAATTTTTAAACGAAAATTGCCATTTAGGACGAGGTATTAATATTCTAAAATTAATATTTCCGTTCTACCATTAGGAAACCGAAAAATTGAGTAAATGTCAAAATAATGTACTGTGGACGGCGATAGATGGCAGCTGGTTTTCTCAATGAAATATATTTATCAAAAATACATCTTCAAATAAGTTCATGCTTAATTTTTGAAAATACGAGTAGTTTGTCTATAATTTTCTGACAAACATAATAGTCCGCTGCAAATTTACTTCTGTTCAGACAGCCGGATGCGTCGTGCAATTTGCAATTTTGTATATTATTTCTTCGTTCGGTTTTACATTCAACCTTTGATATACATTTACACTATTACATTATTAATCTTTAACCATTAATTGGAATCGCCGGTCTGTGATACCACTCACGCTTAAGTCCTATTATTCAACGTATAATTTGACAGAATTTTATCAAGGTTTATGGTGATACAAAACATTAACTTCGAGTCCCGGTGACGGGATTTTCCACAAGGTCACGACACACACATTGGGAACCGGGGTAAGTCTCGTCGAAAGCGAATGACAGTCAATGGGCGGAGTGAGAACGAGTGTAGTGGAATATCACGGGGTGGGTGAGACAATGTCAAGGGACGACCGGCTAAAGTGGCTTCAACGTGCCTCTGTACGGTGGGTTTTAGGATTCGAGTCCGGATGGTGGCAGGATTTTCCACAAGGTCAAGGCACACACATTGGGAACCGGGGTAAGTCTCGTCGAAAGCGAATGGGAGTCAATGGACGGAGTGAGAACGAGTGTAGTGGAATATCACGGGGTGGGTGAGACAATGTCAAGGGACGACCGGCTAAAGTGGCTTCAACGTGCCTCTCTACGGTGGGTTTTAGGATTCGAGTCCGGACGGATTTTCGATATTGGATAGGTAGGACAAATTCAGTCGCTTTCTGGAGGAGAATTCTAGCGGCCGGCTGCACCGATCGGTAGTTTTCCGTGGTTTCTCCGATGAACGCCAGGCTAACGCCGGTGCAGTTCCCTAACAAACGGGGCACGGTCCGCGCGCAATCTTTCGTTGCTCTTCCTTGTTCTATCCTCACCCCTTACTTACACACACACTTACATGCACTACACTACAATATATGAAAGGAGACCAGTCTGGAGCGAAGCTAGGACAGTACCACGCTACTGGAAGATTCCTGGTTGGGTAAAACAGCTAGACGACTTCTCGGGTTGGGTAAAACACCTAGACGGCACCGAATCTCATTATCTAGCGATGGAAGATCACGGACTCTTCCTGGGAAAATCATGCGCTAAACTCACGGGACAAATGACAGCCGTTGACGCGTGCGGAAACACCAAATAATCAGTGGAGGATGGGCAAACCACCTGAAGCTTTATTTCATAATAAATGCGTTCATTGTTGGTACTATTTGAATCATTTTCATATTCATATTAATTTTCTTGCTCCTGTTTGGATTCAGAATCACGATCATGATCACTATAATTACATGTTCAGGTTTCTTTTTCCAATACAAGTTTACAAAACTTTTGAATTAATTTTTTATGCAGTTGTAGAATTCACATAGTTTTGACAACACTGCCATGGAAATAGCGAATTGTTTGCTTCTTGGTTGAATTGGACATTTTCAAATAACCGCTAAAATGTTAGTAGGGTAGAAAGTGCAATATTACAATCCTACGGAGCTGTTTTCAACAATACGGGAAAGTATGTGCCGTAACACCACAAGTTAGAAATTTTTAAAATGTCCCAGGGGCTTCATGCAAAGTACCCGCCACTATTTACTTTCCCGTATACGTACGTATGTACGGTGTAATATACGTATTGTAAGGAAACTTATGTAATGCTGCGGAAAATCGATTAAAAGATTTTAACGGAAATACACGTTTTGGGGTCCCCTGATACCGAAAAAGTTTTTGTTTGTCTTTTTCAAAACAATCCGTCTGTCCGTCAGTGTGTGACCATCACTAGCGCCTAAACCATAAGTACGATTTCTTCCGAAATGGATATTCCCCGGACGATGTTTTTCCAATCGAGGCGTTGCGATTTTGAAAAAAAAATCTTGAAAATTTGGATGTACTTTACATGAAGCCCACGGATATTTTCAATATTTTCTCAAAAGTGGCTCCAAATTTTTTCTTTAAATTTCTTGTAAGAATAGAGAAAAATATACTTAAAAAGATAGCAAAGGTCCGATTTTCATGGTTAACTTTCAATATTCGAAAATTGCAAAAGTTTGAAGTTTTTTCGTCGTATTCCTATATCCAAAAAATTGCAGATAGATTTTTTCTTCAAATAAAATTTGTTCTCCAAAGTGAATTCTTACCATCAGGTCATGTACATTCTTCTAAAAATTTTAGTAGTTTTCGCGGAATATCGCGTCCAATTTTAAAATTACAAAAACAAGATTTTCTCAAAAATGGCTTGAACTTTTTTCTTTAAACTTTTCGTAGGGATAGTACTAAATGTACTCTACGAGACGTACGCTGATTGATAAACGCTGTATTGCTCTATTCTTTAGATTTTTCAAAAATTGCAAAAATGTATTTTTTTACTTGCCTCTCACGTCGTTAATATTTTCACTAGCGGCGATTTGTGCACAGTATTATATTTATGAGTACACGTACTTTAAATAATGTCATATAAGCTTTCTAGAAAACATAACCGTTTTCTGTGAAAACCAGCTCAAAATTCATTTTCAGAAACGCTCAAAGACCATTTTCTCATAAATGGCTCCAAATTTTTCTTCAAACTTTTCGAACGGATAGTGCTAATTGCACTCTTTAATATGACGTAAAGTTCATTTTGGGGTATTCTTTTGTTTTTTCATAAATTATACAAATGTAATTTTTTTCGAAGGATCTCTTACTCCGTTACTCCGCACATTTCCAGTAATTTGTAAACACGGCCTCAAGCATTTGTAAACACCCCCTCACTTTCTCATAAATGTCCCCAAAGATTTTTCTTTAAATCTTTTGAACGGATAGCGCTAATCGCACTCTTTAATACAACGTAACGTTCATTTTGGGGTATTTTTTTGTTTTTTTTTAAATTACACGAATGTAATTAGTTTGAAATATCTCTCACATCGTTAATATGCACATTTCCAGGAATTTGTAAACGCTATTGTATTGTGTTCTTGAATTTATGTTCTTGAAATGACTTCTGATGAAGTTTTTCGAAAAAACAAAACATCTGTAAAAAAGATGTTCAAATTTCGAATTTACAGTAGCACTTGAAAGCCATTATCTTAAAAACTGCTCAATTTAAAAAAAATAAAATTGTCATTTACGGCTAGATTTTTACTGTTCTTTAATATTCTTAATAAACGAATACGGAAAAGTCTGGGCCATTCTGTAGTACTAGTTAAGATTTGTTTTCAAAATCTCAAAGCTTCGACTCGAGCCAGATCGACAGGGTTTTCTTCAATTTGGAAAAAATCCTACGTATGGATTAACTTTTATTGGTGTTCACTAACGAAGGGCAGACTGACGTTTGGCGTCTATTGGTCTTTCGGAATCGTTATCAAGAACCGATAAAACAGTAATTCTGGCTCGTGTTAGATTTTTTCTCTTTAGCAACTGGATTTATCCATCAGGGCTCGGCAATGAATTTTTTCTCCCAAATATCACCGTTTTTCGCGCAGCATTTCATAACGTTGCTACGCATTTTACTCCGTATATACATACGTATACGAGAAAGTAAAAATCCTGCCGTGTGTTGCTGATTCCATTTGACATGAACATACGGTGCAGGCGAGTTCGCGAGTTCAAACCCAATCGAAACCATGGATTTTTATCCGAAAAAATCATCCTTCGGAGGGTAAGTAAAGCCGGCTGTCCCATGTTAGTCCTCTCAGGGGGGATCGTGAGCACGATCTCTGGTGGAGAATCGTAGACGACCACCCGTACCTCGAGTCTCGTGGTCCAACTCAGGTCGTTAACCTAATGTGTAGGCAGTGAGTAGGAAAGCCAAGCTCCTGGCTGTCGGTTCAACCCGGAACCCACCAGTTGAGCCCCTGGCGCGTTGACCTTTGAGTCCGTCCGACCTCAAAGCATGATTGGGTGAAGGAGACCCTTCGGTGCTCTGGATTCCACAAAAAGAAATCCAGCGGTTACATGACCATCCGCCAGGTTACCCTGGTCTCGACCACACTCAGGTCGATAGCTTTAGGCAGCGGGTAGACGGGATGGGGGCCCCGAGCCGCCCGAACCTTAGTTCGGGTGGCCGCCAGTTGGGCTCTTGGCTTCGTCGTGGCAGTGGCCCAATACTCGGGCAAAGAGGACTCGGCGTCCCGACGCACGTGAGTGGCGAGTTACTATACAGGTGATATAGACTCCGGTAATAGCCTGGAAAGGTAGTAGCTCTGAGCTAGCAGAGCGGCCCCACCCAGACATTGAATGGGGAGGTTGCCGTGAGGGCATATTGGGCGGATCCGGCTACTTGTCGGCATACTTGTGCGTACCACGTAAAATAAGGCAATTCAATTCAATATTTAGTGTTTTTCTACAGCGCCATCAACTGACTTTTCTTGATATTTTAATAGTTATTCTGCTATTCGGAGGGGGAGATATATCCAACAAATCAGAGATAATTAAAATTGGTCCAACCCTTCTTGAGTTATAAATTCTGTAACTAATATGACTTTGTATTATATACTGAGGCGAGCTCATACAGGCCCCAAAAACAAAAATTTGTAGTCTGCGCGCGACAGTTTGAATGTGGCGTGACGGCGAAGTCAAGGTACGACGTCAACGGCGGTCAAGCGAGGCTAAATCACAACTGACCAATAACAAATTTACAATGTCAAGAAAAGAAATTACAAGTTGTCATTGGTCAAGAAGGCCAAAAGGCGAGGGAAACGGCGGGCGGAACACTTTTGTCCGGTGCGGAATTCAGTCTGCTTAAATTTGTGGGAGTTGTTCATGGGAGCTGTTTAATGTTTACGTAAAGGAAACTCTGTTTTGCGTGAGGAGTGGAGTCACACCGACTGTTTTCGTATCATTTCAAGAAGCATGTCGAACATTTAAAAGTATTTCTTTGGAATGTGATGCCAAGCACCACGAACTGTTTTGTTACATCTCTTTCAATAACTGAGACGAAACTCCAGTACGAGCGGCTCCAAAACAATGCTCTCTGAAGAAAAGGGTGAAGTTAAACGGAACGAGGCACGAGCAAATGAAAGCAAGGAGTGGCGAACTCAACCAGCCCAGCCGCCCGACCTTCCACCCGGAGGGTGAAGATATGTTTCAACGCCGAGGTCGCGGGCAGTCTTCGAGGAGGTGTCGCCGGCCGACTAGTCGATACCGACGCAAAGCTCTGCGCGACGAGCCAGCGCGCTCCCGATTGCAGACAAGGTTACTGGAGGAGAGGGTCGGCTGCCAACATTGGATTTTCGTGGTGACTACGCTAAAAAGGCGGCGCCAGCGAGGTTCTTCCGCCAATTCC
This sequence comes from Acheta domesticus, assembly GCA_031308135.1. NCBI lineage: Eukaryota > Metazoa > Arthropoda > Insecta > Orthoptera > Gryllidae > Acheta > Acheta domesticus. Next base: position 37,934,706 of record JAHLJT010002406.1, read on the forward strand.
CAATGCAGAAGCGTGAGTACCCGTGTAGGCAAAACCAGGAACAATAAATAATTAGCAAATAAAGTTAATAACAAAGTAAAGCCAGGAAATAGAAGCTTTAACGAAGCCAGTGGTAAATGATTCAGTGACAGAGAGGAATGAGCCAACTGAAAGGGTTGTGCCATAGATCGTCATTTTTAAAGGTTGTGTCTCTCGATAAGTGAAAATTACGAGTGCGTAAAAATGTTTTTTTTGCAATTTAAGTAGTTAATCTCAGACCTAGGTCATTAAGACTAGATTCTTTGGAAGTAGCACCAGCTGGTAGTATAGTGTGACGATACCGAATCCAACATACGCGGATAATTCTCTGTACGCTCGCTATTTACGCAGTAGGTCAGGCTGGAGATTCGCGTCCGTTGCCTCCCTTGGGCGTCGCGAGGGGTTAATTCGTCACGGCACACGTGCAGGCCGCTCCCCGCGAAGAACCGGCGCCAGCCTGGGGAAGAACAAACGTCTATCGTTCCCAGGATAGGCATCATCCCCTGGGATCATCCCGGCGCGCATTTCCACTTGACCCGGCGATCACCCATCATGTGTTAATCACATTGCTAGAGTGAGAGCACTCAGTGAAAATTTCCGCTGCTTAAGGATGTAAGACGCACGAAGCGATTGGCGCTTCAAGAAATAAGACGCAAAAGCTACTGGCCAATAACGCTGTCTTTAGTAATTTTTATAGAATGTTCTAGAACTTGGAAATGGAAGAAAGGGGTTTGCTCCAGTTTTACACGTAGAGAAAAGAGAATTCCGGGGAGAACCTCCGAGGAGGTCAGTCGAATCTTGGAGGAGAATCTCTGAGAGGGGCTCGAAGGCGAGATCGCGATTTTTCTTTTGTTTCCTGATGTGGTGAGTGGCTCTCAGTGGAAATTTCGGGAAAGTGAATCCCGCGAAGTGCTAGAACTAAGTTTCGTTGAGTGAAGGGCGAGTGCCCACTCATTACGCACTATTCCGCCGAGCAATGAATTCAGCAACGCGATCTATCCGGTCGCTTCTCGATAAGCTCGGGGTATTTGCCCGACTGTTTTCATCTCTTGGACACCGATTTGTTGCTTCCGCCTACGCACTGAGGACAGCGTTTTTCTGCCCGAACGAGGGAGTCCCTGCACAGTCTGCAGCGAGTGAAAAGGAGCGTCCCAGACATTCATCCCCAGAGGTCGATGCCTATACTGGTGAATTAACGCCGCCAAGCTTTGGCCCATTGCCATTCACGCCCGTCCGGCGACCTACCGTGTGAGAGACTTTAATTGCACATTGTAAATTCTTTTTTGCTAGGAATGAACGGCCGCGCCTGGCCATCTTCCTAAGCCACTTCACTTTTATTTAACCTGTATCATAGTTATAATTGTCATTAGTTTTAAGATAAAGTGTAAAATTTGAGTTTTATTTTTATTGTGTCTTAATATGACGCAAATGTGTGTGTGTGTGTGTGTGTGGATCGATCGCTGAGCTCACGCGACGAGAATGGACTGAAAATTTCATCCTGTTTTTTATGAGTGATTTAAATTGCAACCTTTAAATTTTATTATTAAAATTCCATTTTTTAAAACTCAGAGCGGGACTGTGTTCTCATTTTGGGGTAAAACATCGAGCCACGTCCATCCTCCCGAATCACAATTTTCAGATTCTCCATCGCTGACTACCCCTGACCTGGCCGACACCTCTCAGGTAAGACACGAGAAATAACTCGACGCCGCCCGAGTCAGGGTTGACGTCATTGACGGCGACTGTGCGCGCGCCCGCGGATGTCACAATAGAATAGTACTGTTATTGTCAATGTGAATTCAACGGCGTGATCAAGCAGGAACGTTTTTGTTTTAGAATCATTATTTATTTGGCTGGGACGTTCACTTCCAGCGTCATTCGTGAACACATGATTTCGTGTTCTCACTTGTATCCACACATTTCATTGCTACGTCATTTACTTTTGAAAATAATATACGATTTTTACGTCAGAATTTCCACTTTCGATTATATCATTTGTCGTGAACTTGCCTATGATCCTTAGGGCTCGTACCCAAACAGAGTACCTGAAATAGAAGTAAACTAAATCAACTCGACAGGCTTGAGAGCGGATCGGGGTGAACTATCGGGCGCTTGAGATAACACCCATGCTGATCTGCGCCCACTTAGGATTAACGACACCTGATCGCAAGAGTTGCTTCATGCCCGGCGCGCCGCAGGAAAGTCGACGGCGTGTTCCCTTGCAATCCCATTGTATCATTGTAAACCATTGTTGTAGCGCAGCGTTCGGCGATGCACGTAACGACGTGTTGCGTGGTCAGCCGGAGAGGGGAGGCGGGGCGTTTCTCACCCCTCATCGGTGGGCCGGTTAAATACTGCCGGTTCGCTGACCACAGATCCCTTCTCGTCAGAAAGTTTGCGAAGTGTGTTTCCTGCCTGAGTTATAGTGGCGATAGTGCGGAGTTGAATAACCGCGTAGAAATAGTTACAAGTTGTTAGTCGAGGTAGCGACGATAAGAGAACTGTGAATGAACTTGATACTAGTTTGAAAGGCCGAAGAAGCAGCGATATTCAGTCAGTGGTGGTACGCAGTTAGTTGAGAAAGTGCGTAAATTAAATAGGTGAGGTGCGAGAACGCAGAAAGCAGAAAAACAGTTACCAAATGAAACGAGTGCGCGACGCCCATGAACTAAGTTAATCGTGCAGTCGCAAGATTGCAGTCGCGCGAAGGACTAGTGGCACGAGGGCGTAAAGAAAAGCTTGATTGCGGAGGGTGAAAACCGGTACGAGCAGAAGGAGAAGCTGGAACGGGAAGAAGAAATCCGGTACGAGCAGAAGAAGAAGCTGGGACGGTGAGAAGAGGGCCAGGACGAAAAGGACCACGAGGCGTTCAGAGCGCCTGGTTACGCGGTTGCGAACGCCAGGGCTGGCGGTAACGAGGCAGAGCGAGGCCGCGCGTGACCGCGTGCACCATCAGCGAACTTCGCGGAGTTGAAGAATTCGTCGCCGGCGAGGTCGACCAAAGCAAGCGAGCAGCGAGCCGCCGGAAGGTAACGGAACATTGGAAAGGGGTGAAGTTTAACGTTGAGGCCGCCGTTCATAGCAGCCGCATGCCCAAGCGGTACAATAGAACGATCGCGAAGTAAAGAATTTAGGTATTGTCGAGAATTCATTTAGCAAGTTGATTTGAGCGCAATTTGATATTGTCATTTGCCCTAAATACCTTAAGGATTGAACAGTGATGTTCATGCAAAAAATGTGAAGGTTCTTAAACGTTGTTTAGTTATTCAATGTAAATTTAAAGCAGAGAGGTGAACGAAAAGTTTCAAAGATAACTACTTGTCTAGTTTTACCTAAGAATAATATGAGTAAAGAATGATGTAAATGAGAGTGTAAATAATTGAAGTTGATTTGCAAAACCGTGCACGGAAAGTGTGATCACGAGTAAAAATTCAGAGAGTATAATTGCCAGTTCTTTTATGTTTGTGGGAAGTCACCACAAACGAAGTGTATGACGAATGATTTAAAATACAATTTTTACTTTGTTATTTGATTTGTTTTTGTGTGTTACCCTTGGATTTTCCTTACCGGTGTAGAATCCACTGCCCTAAGAAAAATTCAAGCTCGAAAGAGCATTAAATCTGCTTACGCCCTTCAGCCATGAGTCGGGTGGTTATTGTTGGGAAAATGTATTAGAATATATATATATATATATATATATATATATATATATATTGTGAAGGTAATGATCAAAAGTATCCGGACACGTGTATGAAAATTACTTTCCAGTTCGTGGCGGTCTCCATCGGTAATGCTGGAATTCAATGCGGTGTTGGTCCACTCTTAGCCTTGGTGACAGCTTCCACTCCCGCAGGCATACTTTCAATCAGGTGCTGGAAGGTTTCTTTGGGAATTGCAGCCCATTCTTCACGGAGTGCTGCACTGAGGAGAGGTATCGATGTAGGTCGGTGAGGCCTGGCACGAAGTTGAAGGTTCAAAACATCCCAAAGGTGTTCGATAGGATTCAAGTCAGGACTCTGTACAGGCCAGTCCAGTACTGGAATGATATCGTGTAACCACTTCGCCACAGGCCGTGTAGTATGAAAAGGTGATCCATCGTGTTGAAAGAAGCAATCGCCATCCCCGAATTATTGGTCTTCAGCAGTGGGAATCAAGAAGGTGTTTTAAAACATCACCCATCAGGCCTGTGCCGTGATAGTGCCACGCAAAATAACAAGAGCTCCATGAAAAACCCGACCACACCATAACACCACCTTCTCCGAATTTCACTGTTAGCACCACACACGCTGGCAGATGACGTTCACCGGGCATTCGCCATAACCACATCCTGCCATCGGATCGCCATATTGTGTACTGTGATTCGTCACACCACACCATGTTTTTTCACTGTTCAATCGTCCAATGTTTACGATCCTTAATCCAGGCGAGACGTCGTTTGGCATTTACCTGCATGATGTGTGGCTTATGAGCAGCCGCTCGACCACGAACTCCAAGTTTTCTCACCACCCGCATGTCATAGCAATTGGAGTGGATACTGATGTACTTTGGAATTCCTGTGTGATGGTGTGGATAGATGTCTGCCTATAACACTTTACGACCCTCTTCAATTGTCGGCGGTCTCTGTCTATCAACAGACGGGTCGGCCTGTACGCTTTTGTGCTGTATTTTCAAATTTCCATTTCACTATCACACTGGTTGAAAGTATGGGAATAATACCTAAAATTCCACAAAAATTATATGTGAGTGAATGTATTTAATTTTTTGATTATTTTTATTTATAAAGGGAGTGACGTTTGGGGGCGGGAACCCCAATTTAAAAAATATGAATTTTTTTGAGAATGCGAGGAAGACAAATTATTTCTAGGCGGGAGCAAGACAGAGAGAGGTTGGGCAAGACGGAACGGGGATAAAATAGAATGAATGCTAGTAGGCTCCGCGACAGGGCGGGAAAGGATAGAATGCCTCTTCCTGTGTAATATCGTATTGTGATAAAAACCCCAGCAACGCGTGGTACTTCAGCTAGTATGTGTATATATATAATATATAAATATATATATATATATATATATATAGTGTGTGTGTATATAAACGTACGTGTCGGCTTATCTTCCTTGCAGATGCGTGGACGCACGACCGTGAAACACGCAACCAGGTCACTACGAAATTGCAAAATTTGTATCTAATAAAAAGGGCATAGATCATTTCGTGTTTGCCCTCAGGAGACAAGAGAGGAAACGAATTATAATGACAATTTGATGGAACAAAAATAATCATAAACATTGAGATGACAAAACAATACGCGTTCTTAATAAACTATACTATAGTGCCGCTAATATTGCCAAAATTTCGAAGTTCTGCTCTGATTATCTCATTCAAAAGCTCTTTCCCAAAAAATAAAAACCTTTTACTTAGAGGATCCTCTTTATCTCTGTACATTTTATTGACACTTAAATGAATATTATAATATATTCATCAACATCGCATTGTATCCATGTAAACCATTGTATCCATGTAAACCTATTGTATCCATGTATAGTATATATATATATATATATATATATGGGTCGGCGGGCGGCGACCATGCGCCATGCCGCTTTCGTTGGGCAACTCGCTTTAGACTGTCGAGGCGTGCGGTCATGATGCATGCTTCATGACGTAACGGTGATGCGCGGAGAGGTGGGCGAGAGCGGGCTGGAGGGGAACATATTTTGGAGGAGAGACAGAAAGTTTTCAGATGCGAGAACGGCAGAAGGTTTTGGAAAACGTGTCCTGTTGGGTAGTGGTCGTGCGCGTGCTGAGGAGAAAGTGAAAAGGAACGCTGCTGCGCCTTGATTTCCGGAGCAGCCGCAAGAAGTGGAGCACCGCGGAGACGAACGCTCGGCATCGCCGGCTCACTGGCCGCCAGGCAAGGCCCAGAGCAGAGGTCGCTACCTACCCTATTTCTTTTTTCCTTATTTTTTGCCACGGATACGAGAAACTTCAAATTTGCCAAGCGGGTAAAACGTTTATACTTAAAGGTTTTC
>JAHLJT010002406.1:37941746-38043038 GCA_031308135.1 Acheta domesticus
TTGGGGTCGGATCGCATTCTTTTTCAAAAAAGGGGGTCCAGGACGGTTCGTCCTGCGTGTAGCGGGCGAGACCGCGGAGAGACGCACAGCTAAGGAGAGAAATAATTCCTTAAATGATTGTATTTCTAAAAAGTGACAAATATTAATGTCAAACAAAGATTATGTTGAAGCAGAATGAGACTAGAGGGTACATACAACTGCGTAACGAGCGGCAAAAGCTGAGAACGTGCACTAAGAAAATTTTTTCACGCAAATTGTATCTGATGTGGGGTTTGGGATACAAGTCTTTTGTGGACGAAAAACATTTAGGACAAATCATGTGAAATTGGAGTCAAGCGGGAATAGACACCTTGTCAGTATAATATAGCGCCACGTAAAGTAAAGAGAGCGCTGATAAAATAATGGAGAATTACTCCGTGCTCAACGCCCGACCAAGGCTTTCGAGACGCGTTGCGCAAAGACGCAACAAATGTAATAAAGCCCGCATGTGCGCAAGGAGTGTGTGTTGGTATGGCGACTTATTTCTAATAGCCAATAGTATTAAGGTTTTAGTTAAGACATAAGACTCGAAAAATGATTGGAGAAAAGGGTGTAGCTTCGAGGTGTTGTCGCGAGACGAACACACGCACAATCAATTGTTTACTTTTTCTATTTCTTTGTTTACTTCTTTATTAGTATTGTATTTGAAATTGATTTTATAATATATTAGCTAATGCACCCCGCGATGCTGGGGTATTTATCGTAATTTATTAGCCAGGAAAATAAATTCCATCTATTCCCGCCCTGCGGCGGAGTCTACTACTATTCTATTGTATACCCGTCCCACCCTGCTCCGCACTTCTGTGCCATGCACCGATCTGGAAATAACCGGTGTTCCTGACTTTCTCACTAAAAAAAATATTTAGTGATTCTTACTGTCATTGCCGCCCCAATTTCACTCCCTTTATTACTAACATTAACAAAAATTATAAACAAAAAAATAAATGCATTTACTCACGTGTATTCTTTTTGCGGAATTTTGTGTATCATACTGTAGTACCAATATTTTCTATCAATTGCCACATTGTAAAACAAACTCTTTTTCATATTTTTTTCTTCTTCTCGCGTATTTATAAAGAAAAGTTTCAAATTTCTCTTTTATTTCAAATATACTTCTTGCCGAACTTACTCTCGTGAATTTAAATAATCATTACTTTACCATCCAAAGGTGCGCTTTCACACTCTACTATAATAAAACACTTCCTACAAAAATTAATCCATTTGTCACAGTTTAAGCATAACACGTAAATGATTCATAGTATGTTTCACTTTAGCTGGTTCAACTTGCTAATACATAATAATCATGCTTAATTTATTACCACTAACCCAGTAACTGTGTCATGCAGAACAGATGTGTGCATTCACACCGTTTTACGACAATATCAAGCACTTCCGCCAGCAAAAATTTTTTTTTCAATAATTTCATCTCTTCTATATTTGATACATTCATGCCTAGATGCAATTAAAATCAATAGCCAAGTTACTTGCATATATAAAGAAAACTCCCATTATCTTTCCTAAATATGAACATTTCAGGTTAAAGAATGGAAAGTAGAAATCAACAAACAGCCCCATCCAAGGTGGTTATAGAATATTATAATATTTCCTATAGACACGCAATTCGTGCATAGAGATGAACTCAACCGTAGATCTCAGTCGTCATCCTCTGGTGGCGCGCAGCTAAACAATTGATACACTTTTGAATCTGTGATGTAATGCTAGCCGAAAAATGTCCAGAAAATTAATTATTTTGTAAACATACTAAGGTTTGGGGGTTGTAAATTAGAGCCTGTAACACACCAAACATTTAAAGGAAGCTATCATAAAAATGTCATCGGTATTAGTTCAGTAGATTCAGAGATTATCGCGCTGTGAGTCAACATACTTCCATCTTCATATATTAGTATAGATGAGCAACGGTTCACGTTGGCTTCTGTGTTCTTGGATTTCCTTTCTCACACCCAGAAGATCCTACCTTCCTGAGACCAACACAAAGCTCATATTGAGCTATTCGTCGATGCAACCACCTGAGGTGTCTGCTATTTTGTTAGGCTGGGGTGGCGTTATATTCTAACGCCTTACTTTAATTACAATAATAATTAGTGGTTGATGGGAGGCGTAGATGGAATGCTCTTGCGAGCTTTGATATCTCAGGGGACAGGATCTTTATGGGGTGAGAAAGTAAACCCGAATACAATTCAATTCACTGGTCGTATATTCTTGGCTTAGAATACAGAGACGATGTTTACAAAATAACATCTAAATCAACATGAAATTCTTTTATAAGGCTGTCACATAGATTGAAATAAAAGTTTTTAATGTAATAAATTTGACTGTCCGAAATCATTTTGTTGGATCTTTTTGAACTTTTAAATCTAAATCAACACTTGGTAAAAATGACACAAATTAATCAAATGTTCTTTCTTTCTATCTGCCAATGAAAATAGACATTACTTTGTTGACTTATTCCGAGCATGGTTATTAACCTTTTGATTCACATTCAAACATTCAACATTTGTTACTCATGTAATTAGCTTCTTTCAAGATGTACTATGCCTATTAATCTACGAACAAATAAACATTACACATTTATGTACAACCCTGTAACAAAAATTGTTTCTGCACTCGTCGCGTTACACAAAACCTTTCCTTTACATTACTATTTTTACACATTAGTAATTGGGGATGATAACACCATGTAACAAAATTTTGTTTAAGTTAATTTTGTTGTTGTTTCTGATGCAGTGTGTTTCAAAACATTATGTAAACGCAATTTTGCCCACGGGAAATTGCTTTTAGGGAAACGACATCGATTTTCTTAATTTTAGGAAAATACATATATTTGAAACAATAAATGCTGGTTTACATTTACTCATTAAACAAAACAAAAGAAATTCTTGAATACAATGTTTGAAAAAATGTAAATGCAGTAAATATATATGACACAATTGTTAAAGTACATGAAATTATTTATGTATCATGAACAGTGTGCTTAAAAATGTGTTGTTTTTTTAATTTGTACGTTACATCACTCTCTAATCAGTCCCCAGACATAATCACCAAGCAGTCTCTCGTTATACTGTCACTGATACCTTCTTTCAAACAAATTCTGATGGAACCTTTCGCCCTGTTCCTCTGAATTTTCACCCATAAGAGGCTTGAAAACATCCAGATGCGAGTGGGGTACATGCAACTTTAGAGACATTCTGCACCCCATTGATTTGTAGTTCTTCTACCACATCCCTGCCACCTTATACCACAACCCTGTGATTGTCCATTCTTTTGATTACCTAGGAAACCATTCACATCTCCAAAGCTCTTCCAGACCTTTCGTCGAACTGGAAGAAGCTTGCTAATGAATGCGTCATCACGAAGTAAATTTTTCACTTGGGGGCCAACAAAAAATCCTTCCTTTATCTTAGCTTCTGATAGTTTGGGAAACACATTCTGAGGGTACTTCATTGCATCTGTGTTGTATCTAATACCTTCACAAATTTCTTGATGACTCCAAGCTTAATACGGAAGGGAGGTAATATAGAAATAACAGTTGGAGAGGATCTGTTGGTTCTTGCCAAATTCTAGGTACACCAAATTTCATTTTTCTGTTTTCTCCTCAATACCAGGCCTCGAGAGTTGATCTGCAACACTCACATTCAACATGTGGTCCCCAATTCTTTTCTTACTCTCCCACAGGAATACCAAAATGTGAACTGTATGCTAAGGTTACTTTAGCATCCTTTATTCTATGCTTTACTGCTTTCGATCCCAGGAAGATGCCTCACACATAAAAACACAGTCTGGATTACGCTTTCAACAACGGGATTATGCCATTATAAATCAATTATGAGAATATTAAACAGATAACACACAGTTGAACCGTTGATTCATCTCATAGAAAAAAGTATTCTTAGCTAATATAATTTTAATTAATTTCATATAATTGGGAATAAAAAGCAAAGAAACGATTATATAAAAGTAGGAATATTCAGTGTAGTTTAGTTGTGACCTAATTCATCCAAAACAAGCATAAAATTCACTTAAACAAGCAAAACGTTTTTTTTTTTGTGACATGGTGTAATCCACCGTCAACATTTTAAGCACGTGTTATGGAAGTAGAAAGGCTTCACAAACTAAAATGTACATTATTTCTTTGAACCCTATTCTGCTTTCAAACTTTCATTGCTTTACTTCGCCTGAACGGTTCACGCGCTGCGACACAGTTATTCGCACAGTTCCGTTCTTGTTCTACTACACAGTTTCCTACAGTCCTCCGCACGACTGTCCTGCACTTCGAATTTGGCTGGAAAATTGATTTTGTTACCTTTACGGCGCGTGGGTCTTACCACCTCGTTGGCGTCCGGGGTCGCTATAAGTGCCCTTGGTCGCCGAAGTCTCGTGGCCTGTCATCCTGCGTCGTTTGCCGTTAAATTGCAGTTCTAATGACCAACCCCTTCTAACCCGTTCTCTCGTACGTTCCTCGTTCGTCCACCACGCCCTTCTCCCGTTCGTTCCGCTACAGCAATTCACCACGTTCTTCTCTCGTACGCTCCTCGTTCGTCATCGTTCTCACCGGATCATGCACATATATTCATAGTTCATGCACTTCAGGAAAGTTGTTTTTTTTTGTCTCCTAGCGCGGTTTCTTGCCCTCTCGAATCTGGTCGACTAATTCCGGTGTTCTAATACAGCAAACCGCCGAATCTGATTATGTCGCCTATTACTTCTCGCTGGATTTAACTACCGTTTCCACCATTTCTGCATTACTCCACTGTTCAAAATGTTACTAGGCGTTCTCACAATACTGAACTTTTCTGCGCCATACTCTACGTATACTCACCGTAGAAAATGGCGACCTCAGCTCCTTTACTAACAAAAACTATTCACTCCCGTGGTCTAGTCAAACTGTTCGCAGTCGTGGTCTGGTCAAGAAGAAGCTTTTCCCTTCCCTTCCGTTCGCTGTATTTATGCGAACTTCCCCCTTCCGTGAAGGGGAGGGAACCGGCGTCACACCCCCTTTCTAGGCTCGGCTGACCCGCGCAATGTCGCGACCAGGCGCCAGGCGATACCAGGGCGCGCTCGCGCCATCGCCGCTTGTCGCCTGCGTCTAGCCCGCGCATTTTAAATGTCTCTGCGACCGCCGGGACGTCTGGTACCTGTACCAATCGTCACTATATATATATATATATATATACAGATGCGATATTTTATCGCATCCAAGGCGCCATTTTGTTTTGTCATGCGAAGAGTCTTGTAACATATCTCTTCTTTCCATTGCCACTGTTACACTATCCTTCCATTTCACTCTTCTCTATTTTTTAAAGTTCTGGTCCTCAAAAAAATGTGCGCAGATATCTTTCCCCATGCGTCATATACAGTTTTTACTGTTTTTTTGACCAAATAAATAAAAAAAATGCATCTTTTCCTCCGTCTTGCTGGCGTCCACTTATAGTCAGTCTTTCTGAATCCATCCTTTGTAAGTGGCCGTAAATAACTTCCTCCAGGGATTGGACAGGACGCGGAGGACATTTTGTACGGTCTGCTAGATCACCGGACACAAACCCTCTAGATTTTTACCTCTGACATCTGAAAAGCCTTGTGTATGTTGAAGCACTTCCTGATGTGCAGACCCTTCAGCGTGTTAACGACACATATGACGCCATTCGAAGATAGGCTGAAACGTGCGAAAGAGTGAGGAAATTCCTGATATGTATGAACGCGTGCAATGCATCCCATGCTACTTTGAATATGTTGTGACGTGGATGCGATTCAGCTACTTGCTGTGCACCAGGACGATTTGTTGGCGTTGCACGCACATCGTCGATTTCCGGACACGTTCACAGGGCCCTTCTTCCTCCATTTCCAGACAGGAATCAGAATATTAAAATACTCTGATTTTGTAGTTTGTCAGTTTATTCAAATACACCCTATATAGTAAATTACTTCCTCTAACACGCGGTATAGCCAGAATCCGTAGTGTCGGTTCTAAAGTCCGAAAAGTCGACTGTCAGCAAAACGTATGTGTGTCCGTCCGTCTGTGGTCACCGCTAGAGCTTAAAGCGTTCAGCTGATTTTCTCCAAAATTGATGTTCCCCGTTCCATCTGAACAAACACGGGGCTTTGGGCGTTTCAAGCGTATATTTTGATTTTTGAGGGCCCTAACGCGGTCGCCCCCACCCCTCCACACTAGCATCGTTATTCTTTGTCCAAGAATGCAGCCGCCGCAGACGGTACCACGTCTTGCCACCTAGACCGCTCCCAGACGGCGGTTCGACCGTGGGCGCATCGCGCGGTCTCGCCCTTCAGTCTCAAGAAGTTGTTGGAACACTCCCCACGGTGGCCCACAGGGGCCCCCTCCTCAAGCGCCTCGCGGCAGCCACCACCGCGTCCCGCATACACGCCAGATTCATCAACCTCATGTCACTGCAGCCTCTCTGACCGGGAGGATCAGACCTAGGCAGGATTTTCGACACGAGCTTGTCAGCTAGGTCGAATTCAGTCCCTGTCTGGAGAAGTCTAGCGGCCGACTGCTCTGATCAGTAGTTTTCCGTGGTTTCTCCGATCAACACCAGGCGAATGCCGGAGCAGTACCCTAACAAACGGGTCACCGGCCGTGTGCGATCTTTTCTTCCTTTTCCTATCCTCATCCCTTTTACATAAACACTAACATGCACTACACTACCACACATGCCGGGAGACCGGTCGGGAGCTTACAGCTTGTCCCGGCTAGGGCAGTGTCCCGCTGGTGGGAGATACCTGGCTGAGAGGAAAACCCCGCTAGTCGACGGTAGGCGGGCGCCATACCTCGCCCTTCAGTGGGGAAAATCATCGCCACCTCCCGAGAAAAACACGCATTACACTTACGGGACTAATGACCAAAGTAGTTGACGCGCCCAGAAACAGGAATCAATCAATCAAGCCAGATTCATTCAGATTCGCTCGAGAGATGCGTCAATGTGAGAAATTGACGTCTTGGCTTTCCGGGTGACGCCGCGTCATTGGCTGGGGGGCCGACGTTTCGCCTGTTCACGCGGTCACTCGCGGCTTCACTGGCAGACGGCTCTTGCCACTCAATTTTCATTATGCCGCAACGTCATTTATTTCATAAAGGGCTACAGGCTATCCATCAGCATCATGTAGCCATTATGGCATGCATGTTTTAACGACATCATTCGCATTTGTAACACGAGGGACATAGGTCGTAGCAACAGCAGTAGAATCACGACTATTGTGGTACGATGGTGAAAATTAGACTACGGGGGCACACATGCCTGGTCACTGTGTCCGGGTACTGAACATTCGCTCAGCTGGTGCAGTGGCGTGTGCATCACATCTGCATCATGGCAAGACTCCAGGTCCCAGCAACAACCGTAGGGGTACAACGCACAACGCCTTCGCAAACCTGGTACCCGTTTGTCTCGGAGGGTGCCGAGCTTAGAAAGACATTCGAATTGACGATCACAGTGTACATTCATTAATTGCATTTCACTTCTATTTACAATCATTTAGGCGTATAAACTTTTTAGTTATTCTTGCTTTTCAATTTTATAATTTTTTTGCTTTGTTGTTTTGTATCCTACTAATTTAAGACTAAGAATTTTTATTAGCAATTCACCGCACGAGCCCGGCATTCAAATTGTAAATAGTAAAATAAAATTTATAATTGTCTATTCATTTTGTCTTCCTTAGATCAAAGTTTGTTTCATTAATTCCAAGAGGTGCTATCATTCTCCTATCTTTTATTTAACATTCGTAAATAAAATTAATTTAAGCCAGTTTGCTTTTTTATTTTGTATTCGGTCGATTCCTGTCATTTCCTCTTACGAGGTAGCCCTCTGGCTACATGGGCGTGCTAACGGAAGTCCATATGTGTGCTGTGTGCTTAGCCAGCAGTTGGCTCAATGCGCCCGCCAGGCGAGTACCGTATCTGCACGCGCTCACACGTCACGCACGCAAGTACGCACACAGAGGATACTGTAGATGAAGCCTCAAAAATCTTTTTCAAAATTTCCTAAAAAATAGCTCCAAATTTTTTTTATTAAACTTTGTCCTCGGACCGCGTAAAGAACGCTTAAGAGAATGGTGCACATCTCAAGTTCGTTGAAATCAGTGAATTTTGGAAAACTGCAAAAGTGCAATATTTTTAGGGCGTCTTCCTACAACAGAATAGGAGATTGGATAAAACATGGAGAGTTTTACTTTCTCACTACCGCTTACACAGACAGAAATGTAAATAATGCTGTCTGAAAAAACGGCGATTTTTCGGCACAAAAACTCTTATTGCCGGGCCCTGATAACGAAAAAGTGGATAAACCCAGTTTCTAAATTAAGAACAAAAATCCTCTAACACGTGGCGAAAACAGAATCCATTAAGTCTCAAAAACCGCTCCCCCCCCCACACACAAATAGAACAGGGGATGCTTAAAAGAATGGCGCAGGTCTCATTTTTCGTTGGTCTCAGAATTTTCGAAAAATGCCTGTTTATATGCCTGTCAGGAGTTAAATGAGTTCAGATTTATTGGGCATTGTATTATAAAATGTTGGCCATTTTGATTGAAATAAATGAGATATTATTTAAGAAACAAACTCTATTTTATATGCCAATAAAAATACAGATTCCTAAAGAAAAGATGGGGATAAGGACTTATAAATTGTCCCCCTCACCTTTTTACAGACTCAAGTCGTTCTCCCTCATTCTGTTCATCTCCTCTACTACAGCCTGAACCTAAAGAAACCCTTGCCTGAAACGAAAAACAACACATCTCAGGAATTCAATTTCAGATGTGAGACTCTTCTTTGATGAATGCTGTAACTCAGAAGAAACTACTTCTACAATTAATAAGGACACAGAAGAATGAAGATATTTCAGACAAGTCTGTAGCCTTGAAGGACCAAAGGATTGATGTGGTGTACAAGAAGTAAGCGATTTCAGTTATTAAGATAAGCATACAAACATTTATATTTCCCTCCTAGCTCATCTAACTTCATACCATGAGCCGCCACTTGCACATTCCAATGAGTGGGCAGATGTTTTGTTGGCAGATCACAGGTTGTCTGTGCCCACGGTGGCTGCTTCCACTGCTTTAGTGTCTTAAGTTGTTGGTGATGGCTTTTCATAATTAACCTTTTAAAAATCGCAACTAATAAACCATGTAGTACAGGATTTTACAATGAATGTGACGTATACGTTTGTCAATAATTAAAGCCCTTCTTATTTTCATTCATTTACTAAAAGCATTTGTGTACAATGAAGCCCAAAGTTACAATGTAACAGATTATACTACAGAACAAATGTCAGGTACACAACAACTCAACGCTAAGAAACTACACACGGTGATAATTTGGAGAGGAATCAACACACTTTACAAGGAACTCATCACAGCATACCCAAGTACAACAAACACAGTAAAAATACTACACATATTGTAAAGAGGAAAGTGGGCAAGTTATTGGGAATGGTCATGAAAGTTTGTGATGTGATGCTAAAAGTACTAGCCTAAGGAACACAACTTTACAAAAATATTGTTTATTCTATTTCCAGGAGTCTCAGGTACTTTTTTAATTACTAAGGTCTGCAGCATTCAACAATTGCTGAAAAGTGTGTTGCACAGGCCAATGTAATGAAGCATACTTGTATGTTAAAATGACCTACAGAATTTCTAAATATAAAAAACCTTCATCTTTGTAGTAATTCTATTTTCCCTCATAAATTGCACAATTTCTTTTACGTCATTAAAAAAAATTGTTTACCAAATATTCAAAATTCAATTCTGCCAAATATAGTTTCCTTCAGAGTATCCAAAACAAAGAAACTCAACAGGTTTAGTGAAAAGTAAAATTTTCATGAAACAATTCTTTTCAATTTACCAGGATCTTTACATCATTAACCTATTGAAACCAAAGGATGTCATTCCAAATAGTTTCTAAAATGTATAAGCTATATTGACTGTATTTGAGATTTAATCCTCTTAGTAATTGACATCCCTAAGGATTTCTGCACACAATCATTGTGCCTTATTCTCACCTATTGAACTTCAGAAATACAAACTTTCCCTAGAGTTTAGTCTACTAACACGGGATTTTAGAAAACAATATTATGTAAAATTTGCCCTCAATAACACCGAAACTTGCAGAAAAATGTTCACCGGTATTGCCTTAGAAAATGCTTCAACTTTGAAACATCTTGCATTCAAATGCTAACTCAGCAAAACAAGTGAAGCTCAGGAGATATATTAGTATAACACACATTCAAATCTCCAATTATTGAGCAACTTTACTTTGCAATAAAAGAAATAGTGTTTGATCATACAACTCTTCCATTGAACATCAAACATGAACAACCAAGTTGTACCATTTATAATTACATCAAATATTTTGAAGCAAAATTCAATAATAAATTTAGTGAATTCAAATGACGTACTTCCTTGTAAACAGTAAAGCAAACATTTAGGACATTTTCTCAACTCCACTGCCACGTACTTTAACTAATGTTAAGGAATGATTCAGATGTATCAAATGAACAAATAAATGCACCTAGAAAACGAATTGAAAAATATTTTGTAAATTTTATAGCAATATACAACATTACCAAACAAATAAAATTACCAAAATGTTTAAGAATTGTCACATTTCATTTGTTTTGTTCTTTTTCACATTAAATTACTTACAAGAAATTTCAATGGAACTATTTTCCATGTGTAGGCAAAAACACACTTGAAAAAGTAAAACAAAACAAGAGGTAGTCAACATGTTTTGAAAGCAAGTCATTCAAATAGTTCATTAAAAGAATACATTATTTATACAGGAAAAACAATTGTTTTACAACATAACCACAGAATATAAATCTGAAAATATAATTCATTCATAACAAGATGTCAGTCTTGCAAATATATCCCTTTTTTGTACAATCGCAACACAAGGAATCATAAATACTTTTTGAATTATGCATCAAGAATATACAACTTTTTTCATAAGAGACTTTACTAGTGTTGCATATGAGATACAAAGATCAATATTACAAGTGGATTTTCTTCAAGTACTGAGAGAAAAGTGCAATAATAGCACTTCCCACAATACTGATGATATCCAATGTCTTTGCATTTTTAGGAACAATAAAACTATAGACTTCACAATACAATGTAATACTACCTATCACATTCATGTAAAATCAAACATACTGAAAATGAAACAATACCTCGATTTGAAATAACGAGTAAATATTTTCACCAACAATGAAATAAGTACAAAGTAATTACGTAAAATGAATAAAAACGATGCATTGCAGAGTAATATAGCATTTTCTCAACAGACTAGAACAAACAATTAGTTACAATGAATTTACAATGAACTTACTGAGCAATACATTAAAACACAATATATGAACTAAAATGTACAACTGCAATAAAACACTCGGACATGTTTAAAATTATTTACATCACGGCTACACAAAGTTAAAAGATTTGTTTTTTTAATATAGTACACATCACAAATCATATCAAATTCACCAAAGGAGGTGTAGCCTCGTTACTTAAACTCTTACTTAATAGAAAGTAGTTTCAACACAAAGATAATAAAATAATTAAGAGAGGTATGCAACATCTATATCTCTTTTAGAAAATGTTAAGGTCATTTCCATTCTGAATATTCAAAAGATAAGTTTATATCTTTTGAAAACTGAGTCTATGCGGCATAAGAAATGGATAAAACATACTATTAACGTAACAGCAAACTTTTTAAAACTTAGTATTAAACCTGTAATTATACGTGGACACTGAATACACACATTTTCTCATTGAAATATATAATGTACTGGAAAAGTGACTAACACAAATAGAAAATATCAAATAATGCACTTGAATCAATAAGCATTACAACCCAAAAAGAAAAAAACACTTATTTCTAAAGCAGTCATTATTCTCAAAACTTATTATTCCAAGTTCAAAGCACCTTCAACAAGGTACACACAATATTTTATACTTTGCATTAATGGGAACAAATACAATCAACGAAGACCAAATAATCTGTAACCGAGTCAAAAGACTTATTCATCTAAACATGCAAATAATTATTTGAAAATGCTAAAAAATAATTCATATAACTGTTAATACATATAACTGAAAATAATTGGTCCAAAATAGATTGTACCTGAATTTAATCATCTTTTTGGTGAAGATATTTTCGCATTACTTACAACATTGCTACTGTAAAACGTACTAAAACATACCATAATTCTACAAGATTGAATAAGTAATTAAAACTTACCCTATAAATAGTTCAAAACAAACTTCTGACAATATAAATACACAGAATAAAGGATTTACCACAGATAGCAATTATAGGTTCATAATTATACAAAAATATCTCTTTATAAAACATTGTACAATGATTAACAAGATTTCAGATACAAAAGTCATGATTCTAGCACCATGTCTCTAAAAGACCACACATCATTCATAATCAATCTTGTGAAACACACTCTTCAAGAACATTCTTCTCCTGACATTCAAAAATCCCTCGCACACATATTTCATCAGTAAAATGAATATTTTTGCCATACACTTAAGTATTAGAATGGCAGTGCAAAGTTTGAACATATACTCAATTGCATATATGTTTAGTGAGCAGTTCATGAAAATAACTATAAAAAGGCAAAAACAGAAATGTCACATGGACGGACCACCAAATGCTGAAACAATACTCAATCACCAATTCTTGTGCTGGATGTAGCATTCCTGGTGATGACAACTTTCAGAAGTCCTGGATTCACTTCCTCATGGCTGAAAACAAAACTCTTTTCAATATAATATTTTTTCATCACACAAATAAAACAAAGGCTATTTTCCTTTAAATTTGTGAAATACGAATACAATTTCCTTTACATTACACATTTACAAAAATTTTTAAATAATCTCCCAACAGAGAAATAAGTTTTTATGACCATAAATGTAATAATGGAAGCAGCTTCTTCATGGGGTTTTGTCAAGTATGAATTATTTGTTTCCTGATGTTTTCGAAAACTTATTTGTGAGATATAGCACATTCATAAGATCAAGCCTTGTGTTATTAAAAACATACATAAACACAATTTTACTTATACATACTATGCATTTCAAGTGACTCAAAATTAACACTCAGAATTTAGAAAATAAATTGAGAACACCTTACTCACAACAACATATAATGGAGGTAAATACACATGCTGATTGGTAAGCAGATGTAGTCTGTGGCCCATTGATATGGCATCACTTCACAACACCTTAACATATTTATAATTTGCTGAGTGTTGAAAAGGAAAGGAAGCTGGCCAAGCTTGTACTTCATAAAAGAAAACATATTTCTGGTAACAAATACAACTGTATAGGTGAAAACTCCAATAACAATGTAAGATGAAACAATGCTCAGATATGGTTAATAAAAAATTAATACTGAAGTTATGATTATAGTCACTACTTGCAATATTAGCCACTTCATTTCTTGTTATACCCATAAAAAATATCTACACTGATTTTATACTTTAAGAGTTTATATTTTATCTATATTGATTTTACTACTGTAGATATTTATTAGTAGATATTTTTTTATTGAAATACAGATTCTATAGAATTCTCAGGTAGAATAATCATATAATAACATATCTGAGATGCAATTCATATTTTATATTTTTCAGAATATGTTGATCACGTTTTCTTATAATAAACTGCAGAAAGAGCACTTTTATGGACCACCAATAGGTGTACCAGTCTTTTGACTATAAATTTTGTTATTAAATTTAAATTCAATATGATTTAAGATAGCTCTTATAGCAATAAGTATTTTCAAGCTCAGTTCTAGAAAATTATCTTTAAAGACAATTTTCTAGGATTGTTCTTTAAATATTATACATAAAAATTAATAATTGTGTTAATGCACAAGTTGAGTTCGATGTTTTTATGAATTTTTTACAATTCACTCCTACATAATTTCTGTATTGGCTAAATTTTAAAAATTGATTTGTTATAAATACTATTTCTTTGCCATCAGGTATACAATTGCCTTTTCTTTGTTATAAATTATAGTAAGTCTATTTATCCGTTATACAGTCCTGTAGATTTCTTATTTATTCTGTCTATAATAAAACAAAACATGGTTGTTTATGATACCTTGGTTCCCTGCCTTGGCACTTCAATTTTTAAATAACAATTTTATTTGACTTACTTAGAATTTAAAGTTTTTAATAATGAATATTTAAGGTAAGCTTCATATGATTTATATTGAGTATTCATGAATTGTTTTCTTTGTTTATTTTAATTATTTTGGATTTGAAGTTATGCTTTTCATATCTACTGCTCTGATGTATGTCTAGACGAACATAGTAACACAAATATTTATGAGTGGTACAAGGAATGAGTTGCCTAACATTCTTTGGAATTCTTTTCTTCTTCTTTTTTTTTTTAATCAGAACTGAGCATTTTTTTTCATCTTTGGAATAGACTATTAACAGAAGTACATTTTGTTTCAAATAGTAAATGCTTAGCCAATTTCCTTTTATTTTGAACACTGCTAATTGCAGGCATGGTATGGCATTGTGAGATACCATCATAGAAGAACCACAAATTACTTATGGTTATCAATCAGCATGTGTATTTAGCTTCAATATTTGTTGTGTTGAAGGAATGATCCATTTATAATAGTTTTTTTCAAACTCAGATTGTCATTTTTGTGAAATTGTTTATAATGTATGTGTGTAAATAAAATTGACTTGTTTTTTAAAAATTGCTTGTTGATTTTATGTACTTATATGATGGAAATACATTTTCAGGAATTTAGACAAACAAATAATAATCAAAACTATATTCTATTGATCTAGAAGCATGAACCTGCTGCTATCATACTACTATAATACTGCGTTTAAATAACCTCAAACAGCGTGGAAATGTGGATGGATAAAAGCGATTACCTTCGCTTAACGGCCGATCTCGGGCGTTTAACTCCTCGTGAGTTTAACCTCCAGTAAACGCGTTTAATATTCGTGGTGAAACTCGCGAGAACCTTAAACGCGATTAAACTCCATGATAAATGAGGTTAAACACCAATCGAAAGTGGTGAAACCGGCCCTATATTTTGAGTATTATTCTACAGTTCTTACTATGGGCAATAAAAGGGGAAACAGCAAGTTTACAACGAGAATTCATAGAGGAATGAGAGCAATATTTATTTTATTTATTTATTTATTTGTCAAAAAACCAGTAAAAACTGTATATGACGTGTGGGGAAAGAAAATTATCTGCGCACATTTTCTTGAGGGCCAGAATTTTATTTAAAAAAAAAAAACACGAAAAAATGAATTTAGAAAATAATTATTTTAGAAAATAATTATTTTAGAAAAATAAAGATATTTGAAAAATGTTTTTTCCCGAGTTATAGAAAATCAATTTCAACTGTAAATGAACTACAAGCAAAAGGAGTGCTCAACAAAACGTGCGCACAGTGAAGCTACATTTACGTCCAGAAGCAAAACAAGGGGCCATCTCAGCATTTGCTCAATGGATCAGGGAAACTGGACAAAAACCTGATCGAGATGGGGGTCATTGACCCGGAAGCTGAAGTACATTACTTGTTACAGGCGTATTAAATATTTTTTTAAATGTATACAATGCAAACATAAACTAATTCATTATATATCTTTGTTTTGTTACATTAAACATTATTTTTCTTTTTCACGATCAGTATAGTCTCTAATTGTATAGAAACAGTTTTGCAGCAGAAAAGATTTTACTCTTAACTTAAATTTGTGTACCGACTTTAATTGTTTTATGTCATCTGGCAATGCGTTGTAAAGTAACGTACATGTATTGTATGTTGATTTCTTGTACTGAGCTGTTGATACTGACACTTGATGCACGTGATTTCTACGGCGTGTGTTGTAATAATAAATATCAATATTGCATGAAAATATGTTCCTTCCGTTAAGTAGGTCATTTTTGACAAATATTACAGATTCGTAAATAAATAGACAAGGCAATGGTAGGATTCCCAGCTCAATGAAAAGAGGCTTGCAGGAATCACGTGGAAGGCATTTTTTCATTATTCGAATAATTTTCTTTTGCAATCTGAAGGTCTGAATACTACAGGATGAGCTTCCCCAGAATATTATGCCATATCTCAGGCGGGAATGCACATTTGCAAAATAAACGCAACGAGCTGCATGAAGGCTGACAGAATTTGAAAGAATTATAATGCATAGCATAATGAACTTAATTTAGTGTTTAATTCTGTTATATGTACATTCCATTTGAGGTTTGATTGAATTGAAAGACCTAAAAATTTTGTTGCCTCAACATCAGCTAATTGCATATTGTTCATTTTCAATGGAACATGCGATTTCCGATTTGAGATGCAAAAATGCATTGAAACAGCTTTTCTTTCGTTAACAATTAATTTGTTATTATTAAACCAATTTGAAACTTCTGAAATTGTACTATTTACTGCTTCTTTTTTGCAAAGAACATTCGTGTCATCAGCAAACAGAACCGTTCTTCCATTTTTAATAGACGAGGGCATATCGTTTACATATAACAGAAAGAGAATAGGACCTAAGATCGAACCTTGCGGGACCCCATGCACAATTGGCAAAGAATTGGAAATATATGTAATGTCCTTTCCTGCCAGTATGGTATTTCTACTCTTTGAGTCCGATGTTTAAGGTAAGAAGTTATCCAATCTAGGGCAATACCACGAATTCCATACGAAGGTAATTTTAAGAGCAAGATCTAATGGTCAATAACGTCAAAAGCTTTCGAGAGATCTAAGAATATTCCAAAGGGGTCTTCATTTTGGTCTGTTGATGAAGCAACATCTTTGAGAAAAGAAAAAATGGGAGTTTCCGTAGATTTTGATTTTCTAAAACCGTGTTGTGAGTCTGAAAACGCTCTGTTTTTCCTGAGAAATGTTTCCATCCGTAAGTAGAAAAGCCTTTCTAATATTTTTGAGAAAACTGACAAAAGAGAAATTGGCCGGTAATTTTGAATATCATATTTGTTCCCTTTTTTAAAAGGTGGCTTAATTTTTGCTGTTTTGAAAATATCTGGAAATATTCCTGTACATAAAGAAGCATTGAAAATGTGAGTTAACGGATGTATAAAGGCAGGTGCACAAGTTTTTAATAAACAATCCGGGAATTCATCTAAACCAGATGAATATTTATTTTTTAGTTTATTGACTATTCTGAGGATTTCGTTGGGAAAAGTTTCGGGAATAAACATCGTATCTGAAATTTTTTGGGAAGTGTAAAATGTTGAATTTTGTGATTTTAGTCCCTTCGTGAGATCAGACGCAATTCTGGAAAAGTGTTTGTTGAAGAGATTGGCAACTTTTTCCGGATTACTCGTTTCTCTTTCATTATCCTTTTAAATAACATTCTCTACAAGGTATCGAGATGATGTGGTTGTATTTTTTACGATATCCCACATTGCTTTAGTTTTGTTACTAGCGCTCAAAATGTCCTGACTATTTTTCATTATTATTATTTACTATTTTATATTATTATTTACTATTATTACTATACTACTTATTATTACTATATTATTATTATTTACTATTTATCTTTTGTCAGTTTTTTCAAAAATATTAGAGAGACTTTTTTATGTGCGAATGGAAACCTTTCTCAATAAACACGACGCGTTTTCAAATTGCCAACATGGATTCCGGAAATCAAAATCTACGGAAACAGCCATTTTTTCTTTTCTTAAGGATGTTGCCTCATCATTGGATCAAAACGAAGCAACTATTGGAATATTTTTAGATCTTTCAAAAGCTTTCGACGTCATTGATCATAACATTTTACTTTCAAAATTACCTTCGTATGGAATCCGTGGTATTGCTCTAGACTGGCTATGTTCGTACCTTAAACAACGATCTCAGAGAGTAGAAATACCTTACTGGAATGATGGAACCTTATGTACACACCTTTCCGGTTCTTTGCCAATTGTACGTGGAGTCCCGCAAGGATCGATTTTAGGCCCTATTCTCTTCCTATTATACGTAAATGACATGCCCTTAGCGATTCGAAACGGAAGAACAGTTCTCTTTGCGGATGATACAAATATTCTTTGCAACAAAGAAACCGTAAATAGTACAATATCAGACGTTTCAAATTGGTTCCGTAATAACAAATTAAAAGTAAATGAAAAGAAAACAGTTTCAATGCAGTTTTCCATATCAAATAAAAAATTCTGTACTCCATTGAAAATGAACGGTGTGCCATTGACTGATGTTAATGTAACAAAATTTTTAGGTCTATCAATTCAGTCAAACCTCAAATGGAATGCCCACTTAAATGAATTGAACACAAAATTAAGCTCATTATGCTACGCGTTCAGAATTCTTTCAAATTCCGTCAGCCTTCATACAGCTCGTTGTGTATATTTTGCCAATGTTCACTCCCGCCTGAGATATGGCATAATATTTTGGGGAAACACATATTATAGCTCACAGACTTTCAGATTACAAAAAAGAATTGTACGAATAATAAGCAAATCCAACCCACGTGATTCTTGTAAGTCACTCTTTATTAATCTAGGAATTTTACCATTACCTTGTCTCCTGATTTACGAATCAGTAGTTTTTGTCAAAAATGACTTACTTAAGGACGGGAATATATTTTCAGCAAACGCCGATGTTTATAAGTATAACACACGACGTAGTAATCATATTCACCAGGTGGCAGTATCAACAGCTCACTACAAAAAATTCACATACAATTCATGTACATTACTCTACAACACTTTGCCAGAAGACATTAAACGATTAAATTCAATAGAAAAGTTTAAGTCCCAAGTAAAATCTTTTCTGCTGCATAACTGTTTCTATACAATTCGAGACTATACCGAGCATCAAAAAGGAAAGTAGAATTAATTTTAACAATGATAGTTAATGTAATTATTTATCATGTGGACTGTATAATTCTAAAGAACCTGTAACAAGTATTGTACCACAGTTTCTGGGTTGATGGCCCCCATCTCGATCAGGTTTTTCGTCCAGTTTCCCTGATCCTTGAGCAAATGCTGAGATGGTCCCTTGTTTTGCTTCTGGACATAAATGTAACTTCATTATTTGTGCACGTCTTCTGAATTTCAGTGGGAAATATAGTTATTCAAATTATCGTTTCTCATATTATCGCGGCAAAAAGTATTATTCTTTCATGAAGAACATGAGGGTTCAGGGCAGGAATTTATAGCTAATTTACCTTTGAAAATATATTTTATTATATAGGGGCGAATATTTTGTCAACAAAACTCGAAAAAAACCTCTCTTTTCTGTATTCAAAATTCGACTAGAATATGGTTTAGGATAGAGACCACAGAATTATGAAAACGTGCACAAAATTCACTTCTCCCCATAGCTCGTCATACGCAGTTTTTTAACTGTTTTTGACGTAAATAAAATAAAATAAAGTAAATAAAATAAAAATACTATTTTTCATTATTATTAATATTGAATTAAGGGCGCAGTGAAAATGTCAGTTCAATGTTAAGAGAGTTGGATGAAATGGAGATTAAAAGATATATGTTAACATTTCGTCATGTTAACCGCAGTAGGTCATAAGTCGTTTTTTTATTATTACACCATTATGATCAGTCAAGAGAACTAATCAGTTGCAATGGTAGACGAGGGAGTAATAGAAAACGGAATAGCAAGCTTCTACATTTGTGAAAACGACTGTCAAGACAAAGAGAGAGGTAGGAACGTTTTCGTTGTTCCTCCCCTTGTCTTGACTACGGTCGATTTGACATACGACCTACTGCGGTTACAAAGACAATATCTTAACGTGGCTGAAAACAAATCTCTTTTCAATATAATTTTTTCATCACACTAATTAAACAATGGCTATTTGCCTTTAAATTTCTGAAATATGAGTTCCATCTCCTCCTTTTTGCTTCTGGACATAAATGTAACTTCATTATTTGTGCACGTCTTCTGAATTTCTGTGGGAAATATAGTTATTCAAATTATCGTTTCTCATATTATCTCGGCAAAAAGTATTATTCTTTCATGAAGAACATGAGGAACATGGTTCAGGGCAGGAATTTATAGCTAATTTACCTTTGAAAATATATTTTATTATATAGGAGCGAATATTTTGTCAACAAAACTCGAAAAAAAAAACCCTCTCTTTTCTGTATTCAAAATTCGACTAGAATATGGTTTAGGATAGAGACCACAGAATTATGAAAACGTGCACAAAATTCACTTCTCCCCATAGCTCGTCATACGCAGTTTTTAACTGTTTTTGACGTAAATAAAATAAATAAATACATTACATATTTAACAAAAAGATACCTTAACCTGTTTTTGCCCGAGTTTATTGTTTTTAATAATTATATTTTTAGCAAGTGAATAATGATGTAATAGTTATGTTCTAAATGAAAATTATCGTTTTTACTGTTATCATTTTCGAAATCTGGACTGTTCTAATATTGGAACACCAGGCACGAATGAGTCTAGTGTTTTTCAGAAAGCAAGGCCCTCATCTATATTATTTTTTTCTTTATTTAAATGTAAAAATGACTACAATTTGGTTATTTTCTACTTCAAAATAAAAGCTAAATAATTAGGAAGGAGTGTGAAACAATTTTTATGCAACTTTGTTACATTTTCCACATTCATTGGTTGTGTTCTATTTACACATTGCACGTCTTCCCTGTTTTGTGGCTGATGAAATCCAATATCCTGCACTAACAAATCTCACAGAACATCTATGAACACCTCTCATAAATTTATTATATTTTCCTGCTGTGTTACGTTGTACAATGGGGATTTTCTTTTTCTCACTTGAAAGCAGTATCTAAACGATTTACCACGAATGAAGTGCTTGGCTCCATGCCTTCCATGCAGTATTATGCTCTCATCTACAGCCAAGGGTCTTTGTAACTGCAGTATTTTGCATGTCGTTTGTTCAGTAAGAAAATGAGAGATGTCATTTTTTCAAATATGTCATTTTGTTTTAGGTCATTTTCTGCACAATGACGCACTACATTGCCAAACTGACTTCATTATAAGTCTCTTGAGTCTGTTTCTCAAAACTTTCATCTTGGTATAATATTGTATCCTCATAAATTCAAAATTCCAACAAAACATATTACTTTCTCAGAAGAAAGTGGTGTGTAATCACCATTCAGCTGAGTGTACAATACTTACATTTTTGTAACAAAGTCCCAAATGTCATCATCAAAAAATAGTTCAAAACAGAGCTGGATCATTTGGTACTATAGTTACGTCACTTGTAATATTGAAATTTGTAAATTCGGGATTTATGTCAATTTTTTTTCCTTTCTTACGTTAGAAACAGACACGCATGGAGAGATTATTCTCTTGAATGCATTCATCATGGTGTTCAGAGCCAATATTACTCTAGTTCAGTGAATAATGTTGGTCTTTCAGTCTCACTGAATTGCATAATTATTGCCTCACCTTCCGATCTAAGGTGGGTTCCAGGTTGAGTTTTTAGTGTGTCATCAGAGGCTTCATTCCTATGTCCTCAGCACTGATACACTATCTTCTGGAGGCATAATAAACATAAATGCTCTGCAGTAATCATTATCCTCCTTGAGAATCGCAATTATTTGTTCTATTGTCTGATTGAAGAAAAGATAAGTAAGACGAATTGTAAAATAATAATTTATGGTACCGTTCGCGCTTGGTGTTCCGATATTGGAACATTTTAGAAAAATCATTTCAGCTAAATAGTAATATTTTCAAGATTTGTTACTTTACTAGTAAAATATAATGTCATTAACGATTATCATAGAAACAACAAGTTTATCGTAAAAATATAACACGATTTTTTGTATCTTTTATCATTCACGGTGCCAGCACTGAAACATCAGCTCAATAAACCTTCTCCTCTTAGTTTACAAACAAGAATTAAAATCAACTCAGATGTACATAATTATTCAATGATGCAAACAAATAAATTCCACCAAGAAAATGTAAGTTTGTTTACCAAGTAAAAAGTATGTTTACCAAAACTAATGCGAATAATACAATCATTAATGGACAAAAGCATGAATATCGGAGATATACCAAATAAGTGGAAAGTAGTACGTATCACACCTGTCCACAAGAAAGGAAGGAAGGACATCTGCAGAAATTACAGGGGTAATACAAATACATTTAGTAAGATAATACATATAACTAATACATTTAGTAAGATATATGGGAGGATATTGAGAAATCGCTTAGAAAGGGTGTGTGATACAGGAAGAAGAAGAAAGTGCCTTTCGAGCAGGGCGCTCTTGCATTGATAACTTATTCTGCTTATCACAAGTAATGAAAAAGAAGTGGCAAACAGGGAGAGAATTACACATCGTCTTCCTCGATAATGCACAAGCATATGACAATGTGCCAGTAGATAAATTATGGGAGGCCTTGCAACATCTAAATCTGAATATTAGTCTTGTTGCTGCAGTGAAAGAATTATATTCAGAGCAAACAGGAATATTGAAAGTGGAAAAGCCATTGACAGAATCATTTCCAATCATGAAAGGCTTAAGTCAAGGATGCTGCATTTCACCGACCCTATTTAAAATCTATATGAATGAGGTTCCGCAGAAATGGAAAAGGAGTTGTGCGGGAATGGGAATACTGTTGGATATGTACTCTACTCTCTACTCTTTACAGTTCGCTGATGACCAGGTAATCGTGGCACATGACCAAGATGATATAGAATTTATGCTGATAAGGATCAGACATGAGTATGCAAAGTGGGGACTGACACTCACCTTAGAAAAAACAATGTACTAGGCATTAAATAGTAATAATGAATACATAACTAAAGGCACCGGAAACAAAATTAAAAAATCTGAAGAAATAAAATATTTAGGGGTAAAAATTGGGAAGCAGGGACTTTATGAGACAGAGGTTTTGGAATGGATTAAACAAGGCAGAAAACTCATTGGTTCCCTGAATTCTAGCCTTTGGGACAAGAACGTATGTAAAAAAAAAAAACTCATGATATATTGAGTATTTATTTATTTATTTACGTCAAAAACAGTAAAAAACTGCGTATGACGAGCTATGGGGAGAAGTGAATTTTGTGCACGTTTTCATAATTCTGTGGTCTCTATATCCTAAACCATATTCTAGTCGAATTTTGAATACAGAAAAGAGAGGTTTTTTTTCGAGTTTTGTTGACAAAATATTCGCTCCTATATAATAAAATATATTTTCAAAGGTAAATTAGCTATAAATTCCTACCCTGAACCCTCATGTTCTTCATGAAAGAATAATACTTTTTGCCGCGATAATATGAAAAACGATAATTTGAATAACTATATTTCCTACTGAAATTCAGAAGACGTGCACAAATAATGAAGTTACATTTATGTCCACAAGCAAAACAAGGGACCATCTCAGCATTTGCTCAAGGATCAGGGAAACTGGACGAAAAACCTGATCGAGATGGGGTAATAATCCAAAGTGGAGTAATAATCCAAAGTGTTGTACTGTACAGTGCTGAGATTTGGCAACTCTAAGAACAAATGAGAACAAAGTTGGGGGTAATGGAAATGGACTTCCTTAGAAGATCAGCTGGCATCTCAAGAGAGGAACTATGAAATGATCATTCAAATAATCGAATAAATAAGCATTGTTCAGGAGCAAATGTCCAAAAGCTGACATACAGCACAATAATGAAGTAATGAATGTAATGAAAATAATAATGAAGTACTGAATGTATAATAATTTCTGTATACTGTCAAGATCACCCATTTTCTTACTAGTATTAAAGTGATTCATTTGGAATATCAATTGAATTAAGATTTTCATTCGGATCACACAAATCATTATATCCATCAAATTTCAGCATTGCTTAATATCTAGTTAATTTCAAAGGCAACGTTTTCCAGGAGTGAGGATCTTTTAAGATCCCAAGGAATTTAAGAACTCTTGCCGAGGACTTGTCACTCGATTTGCG
Source organism: Acheta domesticus (assembly GCA_031308135.1). Taxonomy (NCBI): domain Eukaryota; kingdom Metazoa; phylum Arthropoda; class Insecta; order Orthoptera; family Gryllidae; genus Acheta; species Acheta domesticus. Next base: position 37,965,733 of record JAHLJT010002406.1, read on the forward strand.
CATTGCATGTTGTGTTGCCAGGTTGCACGTTACAATCCCAACAACAGAAAGCGCATGAATGTCTCCCTTCGGACTGATATAGGCTTATAATTTTGCAAAATTCTCCCATTTGAAACGGTAATGTCCTTCAAATTGCACATATTGATTCTTCGGGATGCGAGCTACCTAAAAATTGTTTTTTAAAACATTCTCAAGAGTAAATTTTCTCACAATTTTAAAATTTCAGGTCAGATTTGTGAGGTCACCATGTGAGCCTGTGTTAAAACAACAAGTTTTTATTGATTGTCTATTCTTCATTGCATTAAGAAAGGTTCCATTAATTATAGACAATTAGATCAGGTGATAATAAAATATATTTCATACAAAGTTGAAGTAAAACAAAGTTGGAGTATTACAGGTTGGAGTTTTACAACATTTCAGGGATCATTTGTCTCCATCATCATTTGTAAAACTCCAACCTGTAATACTCCAACTTGTTTTAGTTCAACCTTGTATGAAATATATTTTATTATCACCTGATCTGATTGTCTATAATTAATGGAACCTTTCTTTATGCAGTTAAAACAAAAAACTTTACGGTCTCGTTAACCGAAAACATTACTAGAATATAGAAGTACCTCTCATCTTCCAATTAATACAATACAAAAGGCATGTTAAATGTAACATGTGTCTCGCTCTAACCACCTTAAAGGAGGCAAAATTATTTGAAATTCAGGTTTATTTCATTAATATTTTTAATAATTTCATCAAGATTTTCCAATTTGTTTAATTTCCAGGTTCCACAATAATAAAAAATTATTGTTAAAAATAATAAAGAGCTGGGCAGTGATGTTTCATGAGATATCTTTCTGATTTCTCTGTGATCCATCTTTCATTTAATAATAATTAGTGTTATATTGCTGTTAACAAATTGATAAATCAGCTTTATCTTCCCTCCAAGGCAAAATCCAAGGTTATTGATTTAGTATGAAACTAACAATAGCATTATTGTTCGTTTTCCTTGTTTATCAGAAAACTTCAACACCTTGATTTGCAACCAAAATCTATGTGACAGAGAAAAACTGAAGATATTTTTGATTTCAGCATCCCATCAGACATCAGAATTAGTCAATAAATCCTATGCAGCTTTCCTTGGTTGCAAACTAGTGTTACTCAATCATTAAAAATTCATGAATAGCAGATTTATATAAAGCGTGCTATAAAGAAAGATTTTCTGTCCAAAAGACAATTTCATCAAGCCTGCACTGTGAACATTCTCAGGGCGCTGGATTATTGTATTACTTCTTGAATGACACACCAACCAAGTGGTTTTAAACATCAGCCTGCACAGTTCCCAACTTTAGTAAGGCAGCCACTTCATCTTTGACAAAACATAAATCGTCTGCCATGTAGAAAAGTATTCCAGGAGAAAAAAAAATGGACTTACCGCAAACCCCTCTGGTCAAGTCGCTGCACAACAGCTGGTTTTATGCGAGATCTGCCTCCTGAACTGCGAGCCCCTCTTCCAGTGATAACAAAAACAGGTACTGACCGATGACTTGACTCCAGAAGTTGATGTATGTGATGGTCCAAAAACATGTCCAATACTTGAAGAGCTTCCACTACGTACAAAAAATGAAGATCCAGAGTGGTGCTCAAATTGCCCAATGAATGGGCAAGCAATAAACTTGATGCCGCTCTGGCATTATTTTCTTCTATTCTTTCCTTGTGTAATGATGCCTAAATGAAAAATTATACAATATTAATTTGAATATACTAACTTTTACATCAAAATTCCCTTTTCCTGCCTTTAAGATTTATCACATAAATGACATAGAAAATTCTGAATTCAGATTCTTGGTTTTTAAATAATTAATATCACTATTTAATATCTTCAATTATAGTATATTTGGGCTTTTTGAAGAATCAAAACATGAAACTGCAGTAACCATTTATTCACAATGTGCCAGAGAAGTTACATTCACAAGGTTTCATATACTAATATAGCTCATCAATGGCTTCTTAAACACAAAGATAAATGCACGAAAAACTTACAAATTTTTTTTTAAAATTCATCACAATTAAAAATACAACAAATAAAATTATGCAAGAGAAAAGCTAGTAAATACTCACAGTCCTTACCACGTTAATTAAAAGCAAATTATGTTAAGAGATGATAGCTGATAGAAAAATCCAATAACACTCTTTTGAACACAATGTTAAAACAAATATTCCATGACATGCATTTTTGAAGTAAATTGACTACATTGACCATTGTCAAGGACAACCAACACAATGAATCTGAGAAAATCTTTACTAGTAAATTACCACCAGTGTCTTGAAAAGAAAGTATAATCACCAGACCTCGAATTTTAGGACATATACCTATTTAGTTCCTTTAGGATGTTGTGGAAACTAATTACAGATGTTTACAAATCATGAAATAATAGATCTACTGTAAGCTCATGGTTTAGTGCCTAAAATGTCCTATCAATGCCTATTTTAATATGTTTTTGCCTAAAACAACTCATTTCCAAGAACAATCATATTGTAAATGCTAATTTTTGAAATTCCGTTTCACTCAAACGCAAAAACTATTATGCAATCGAATGCGTAATCGACGTGGGGGAGTGAAGAAATTCCGGACGTGAGCATGAGCAATGTGACAAAATTTGTTTGCTCCTATAAATCTATGATGGTGGAAAGTTAATTTTCAGCTCTCAAAAGGACTTTAACAGATCAGACACACTGAAATCTCTCACCCAACAGTGAACACAAGGAGCCCTGCAAGTCCAAATAATAAAGATGTTTCGCTGCTGATCAGCCTACACTTCTTAGGCAACCGCATCAATTTCAGGTGCAGCTGCGCTGTTGACAGGTTGAGGTTTATTGCCGCAACACGTCATCTTCAAAATCCAGGTGAGGAAAGCCACAAGTCAGGCCTTTAGGGGTGGGGGGAGTGAAGAAATTCTGGACGTGAGCATGAGCAATGTGACAAAATTAGTTTGCTCCTATAAATCTATGATGGTGGAAAGTTAATTTTCAGCTCTCAAAAGGACTTTAACAGATCAGACACAGATTTACTGTAGAAAATTTAGAGAAAATATTAATTATATACTATACTGCTAATTATGAAAATGAATAAAACATACTTGTAGTCTCTCTCATAAATGATATGTAACATCCTGCGTAATAAAAATTGCCTAATTTAATCCTTTTGTGATCAGTTTTAGATGCCAGAAATATAACTTTTCTTGTCTAAAGTTTTTTCTTCGACTGGTTTAGTCATTTTGTAACCTATTGAAAGTGCCTAAAACATCAATTTGCATGCCTAATAGTGCCTAATTTCGTAATTTTGCTACTTATAATATCAGGTGCCTAAATCATCACTTTTATGTGCCTAAAATTTCAAGGTCTAATAATTACTCTGATGAATGCATTTGGCATAGGCCCTTGTGTGTCAGGTTACACCCCCAGTCTCCACAACATGACAACCACTAACTGCCCAAAATTTCAATGTTAGTTGACAAGGACAGCTTGTATTTTTGTAGTTTTAAAAGTATAGTGGAAACAGTAATTCAATTTATTTGTTTCAGTTTCAGTGTTATATCAATGTTTCAGTTGTTTGTTCAATTTGGTGTTCTATATTTTTATAGGAGTTTTTATTAAAGAGTATGTGAGTGGCTTTCCGGATTTAAATTAGAAGCTGATGGTGTTTGTGTACCAATGTATTATTAAAAAAGTGAAATATCTGATTTCTTTGCACCTGCCAGCAAGTCTGGCTTCAAGACACAACAAGAGTTAAAGCAGTTCTTTCATCTCCCAAAAGTCAACAAAATGTTTTTCAAGAGCTACAGTGCTGCAGTTAATTGAAGGTCTTGTCAAATATGTTGAGTATTATTTATTATCTCATTATTAAACACATTTGATCCTGTGGGATAAGTCACATTGCTCGACTCCTGTGCCCTCGGCAATAAAGCAATTATTCAAAATGTAAAACAAAAACTATCGCGTCGGCCCAGTGTCTGAGATTGCTAAGACAGTAGTGCCATAGTATTTTCAGACCAAGGGGTCACGGGTTCGAGACCCGCCTTGGGCATGGTTCTATGTGTTCCTCCTTTCACCCCCCTATCATCACCATATCGTTTCATTCTCATACCATAATGTTAAATCCAATAGTGGTCGCTAATGACCTAGTCTTTTCTCTTAAAGTCTGTATGTATTTTATGAACATTTAATTGTAAGATGATAGTGAGAATGGAATTTAAAGAAACGCATATTGTCAAATTTTATCTTTTTGCAGAAAGGAACAATGTTACAAAAAACAGAGGGAAACACAGTGAACTTCATATGATAGCAATACTTGTGCACCATTATATTTTGTTGAAGTTCAGATATGGATCTATTTCTACCTTTATTGTTATTTATTTATTTATTTATTATATGGCAGCAGCAAAGCTGATATGCGTACATCTACAATTACACAGCACTTCATGTCATATATCACAATACGTAGTACATGACAAAATTAAGAAGCACACGCAGCAATGGGTGACACATATTGGAAATATGCCACAAGACAGACTACCAGCGCAAGCCCTGAATTATAAGCTATGAGGAAAGAGAAACATTGGAAGACCAAGAATGACATGGAAAGGGGCTGGAACAGGCAATATGCCTAATCCATAAAAGAAGATAATAATGAATACTTGAGAATACAAACCATTTGAGAATAATATGATGCAGCAGCTGTAAGTCCCCGCTGGTAAGCACTTTGAGCTTTTCTCTGACATTCATTTCGAAGATCATAGTGTCTACTTGCTTCTGACCGGAAGTAATTAGCATCCTTTAATGCTTGTTCTTGTGAAACTTCATCACTCTCCATTGAGTATGGTCGCACATTCCCTCTGTTCTGCAGAAAGAAATGGTAAATGCTTTACCAAAAACTGAAGAGAATATGATTTCTTAAATTCATGGACAACCAAAACTGCTACAAGCAATTAAATGTCACATCAACAGAACTTAACTTTTGTACATTGTACATTTCATAACAGTATGATAAAGTACCTTTTCACCTTCCAAGTTTGCTTTCTCAAGCAAAGCCTTTTCATGAGCTGCACGTGCTTCAGGAGACATAACAATGCGCACTGAATTGTCTTCTTCAGTCGAAGCTAGCAAAACTTCCAATGTTTCCTCAAAGGAATGATTGTGAGCCTCAAACACATTGACAAGGACATCCTTTGGGAGAGAAGGAAACCACTCACATAGCAAGTTCTTTGTCAGTTTGGTAGCAAGATCTTCCTTAGTTTCAGGACTGTTTTGTTTCTGGAGAAAGAAACAGAAAGGCAAACATTTAAATAATATGTACTTCACAAATGTTTCTAGTTAACACACTCATTGAAGAAACTAAAAAAATAATTACATTAGTTTCATCAATCTTAAGATGTTCTAAAATCTCAGCTCTGATGTGATTTATTTCAAGGTAAATATGGAAATTAAAATGGAATTTCTCACACCTTCACTCAAATCACTTGAACCACAGAAATCAGAAAATAACAGTATCTCCAAACATATCTCAACTTCCGACTTTTCAAGTTATGAAGTGTCATGAGAACTGCCACTTCTCTAAAACTGATATTCTTATCACTTCATGGTTGCATATTTTATAAGTATTATTGTGAACAAGACACCATTATATATTAATAGAATATGACCAATGCAGAATCAAGCAAGTTATATTAAAGACAAGGAGGATACATCTCTTTTGATTTAACTTCTCAAGGACAATTCAACAAGGATTCAATAGAACAGATTCATATGAAGATTTTTGGGCTCCAATTTTTTTTATATATAATTCTCTTCCTATGTATTGAAGGTCAGTAAAAAAAAATTGATGCCAGTCTCATTTCCGGCAAACTCTATGCATTTTCAAAAACTGAAAAAAGTTGACATATAAAAATACAAAATTGAAGGTAGTTCAAAATCTGTTCTAAAAACTCAGCTCTTTAAAAGAGGTAATTTACAATTTAAAAAATACAACGATTTAAATAATACGATTACACCGTTTTCACTTAATTTCTGGTTGAAATTAACGCAAATTAAAAAAAGTAATATTTTGTCAAAAAGTGTTTCAATTTTTTTCTAACCTTTTTCCCATGTATAAAACAAGGGTAGATTAAAAGAATGATGTAGATGTCATTTTTGTTGATCTCTAGTTGGAAATACTGGACTGGCACAATTAGATAAGGCGCACAGCGAGTTTACTCAGAGGACCTGAGTTCGAGCCTTGGAGTGTTTTTATCCTTCCTTTCCCCCCTCCCTTTTCCCCCCAGGTTCATATAGTAGTATAATATAATATTGTGGAGCCATTACAAATTTTGTGAGAAAGTATGCACAGTTGTAGCACCACTAGTTTCAGTTCAAGAAAATGTATGATCTGTACGTACAAAATAATTAAATAAATAGTGAGAATAACAATTTTATGATAAGAAAATATTTGTGTGGGTGAGTATCACATTTTAAGGTAATTAACACTACAGTGAGAAATAAAAATGCAGTCTTATTACTTTTAAAATGCTTAAATATTGTAATTTTGGATCTTCAGAAACTCAGACTGGCCCCATTTTTATTTTTATAATCATATTTGCTCTATTTATGCAAATTCTTTAAAGAAAATATTGTAATATTCTTAAGGAAAATATCCTAAGGTATTCATGTAAAGTACTTTCATGCTTCCATCCCCAAATTAAAAGATCCATTTCAAATTCAAAGAGTCTTAGATAACAGCCAGAATGAATCGAAATTGAGGATTATCTCTTTTAGTGAAAATGCTGGGTACAGTTTAGTGACAATACAGCTCCCAGGCAGAACTTTTGAGAAAAAAATCCTTTTTGGTTTCAAAGACCCCAAATTGTGTAATTTGTCTATACTACTTATAAGACAAAGAATCCCAGAGCGCAAGGCGCACAAACTCTTGGATAGCTTTCTTCCATGGTAAACCATGGACAGGAGCAGTACCTCAAATAAAAGACACCCAAACCACAGTATAACCAGTAAGTTCACTTGCTCCAGAATTTAGTTTTGCGCTGGGTATACCCTCGGCCATGTTCTTGGTTGTCAGCCAATAGAGTTTCAGCAGATACATTCGGATATCATACACCGTGTGATATGAGAACTGAGTGTATGTGTTTAATTTGTCTCAGAGGACGTGGAATTGGAATAAAATGGATAGAATAATAAAATGAATTGAACTAGTGAATAAATTAAATGTAAGAAAATCATTTTAAATGTAGTAATTATGTATTTCGCGTGCTTGGTTATACCAAGAACATGGCGGACGTCACACGATTGAAAAAACTTTTTCAATGGGATTTGCCGCAAGTGAACATACTGGTTATACTGTGCCCAAACTGTATGGAAACTAAGGACCAGTTTGCTGGCTGGTGACGGATAGGATTGTAACCACAATCCATTGGCGTGAAGAAAATTTTTTTTTTATTGCATGTGCAGTAATAAAGAAGTAGTAGTGTCCATATTAGGGCTAATAAAAATTTTTTTTTTGAAAATCCAAAAAAGGTAATCCTGGGGCCGCAAACACGTGAACATTTTGTGGGGTGAAAACCAGAAGTTTCCATCTACCAAAATTGTCTTTTTGGAATTTTTCATTGAAAACGATACAAAAAAATGAAAGTAAAATATCCGTTCATCAAGACAGTAAGAAACAATTTGGCCCTTACTGGCCTAATTGTTTAATAAAAGAAGTTAAATTAGTACAGGCTCTTATGGAAGAACTTTCGCAGGCACAGATTTCTTTAACCCTTTCCCGCCTGTATTTCAGTACTGCATATCCCCAGAAAGTGCCCTATTAATTGAGCAGTGAGCAGCTTTGAAATGAACCGACAAATGTATACACTGATAATGAAAAATACATTTCTGCAGATTTGTTGAAATATTAGTTTTTTTTTTAGACAAATTGGTCTAGAAAAAAATTATCCAGAGACAGTTCGGTTGATACAACTCATTCTAACTTTCTCTTTATCTACACCATAATGTGGATGGAATAAGATTACATTGATGAGAGTAAAGACATTGCTGAGAATTTCCAAGGGAAATACCATAATCGTAATTTCAGAACACTGGCTATCAAGAAGTGTCTGCTAAATTAGCTGTGCAGAAACGACAGCTTTAAACAACAAATTATCGACAGTTTTGCAGAGTGAAAAAACAATGAATTGAGCTAATTTACAATAAAAATGTAAGGTAAGATTTTCAGAATACCCTACTGCATGACTTCACCACTGACGGAGATGGAGGTTTTGCCGTCAATTGATTTTTTGGTATGGACACACATGCATTATGGATATACAATGTGTTAGAGGAATTTCTCTCTATATTTAGTAATTGGATTTACCTACTCTTTCATTACCAGAGCCCAGCAATCAGAGTTTTTTTGTTGAAAATTCGCCGTTTTTCCCGACAGCATTACAATTTCTCTATACTGCATAAGCAATAGCGAGAAAATTAAAAATGAAACCATTAATGAAGAAACAAGTACTAGCTAATTAGAGCAAATCCGCACTTATAAAGGTGGCATAGGTCCAATTTCCATGGTTCACTCTGAATTTTTGCAAATTGCAAATTTTGATTTTTTTTTCCAGCCTTCCTACGTCTACAAAATTAAAAATTTTTTCTTTAAATGAAATTTGTTGTTCATAATTAGTTCTTTCATTAAGGTCATGTACATTTTTTTAAACTTTTGGTAGTTTCTGCGGAATATTGCAAGCAATAGGGAGTTTGTGCACCTTCATATGTTACAAGCACAATCAATCTTCTGGGCGTGTTCAGTTCAAGTTTCACATCACTTTAGTACATCTGCACATGCTCAGAAGATTGATAGTGCTCTCCGCTATGGCATGCACAAACTCCCTAATATGTGCAATTTTAAAAAATATTTCAAGGTTTTCTCAAAAACAGCTCCAAATGTTTTCTTTAAAATTTGTCAGTTATATTGCAAAATATACACGAGATGACATACACTCCATTTTGCTCTATTCTTTTGTTTTTGCAAAAATTTAAAAAATGTAATTTTTTTACTAGCCTCTCACGTTGTTAATATTTACATTACTGGTGATTTGTTCACTCACTGCATTTACAAGTACAGGTGCTTTAAATCATGTCTAAAAAAAAAACTTTCTTGAAAACTCAATAGTTTCTCCAAACTTTCTGTACGGCTAGTACTTATTGCACTATTTATGCTGACAGAATTAATTTTGCTGTATCCTTCCCCCCCCACCCCAAAATGAAGCAAATGTAATTTTTTTTAAATATCTCACACGCCATTAATATGGTCACATCCAGCAATTTGTAGACATTACTGCAATTGTGATTGAAAATTCTTCAAATGAAGTTTTTCGAAAACACAAAAGATTCCTGTAAAAAGAGCTTCAAATTTCGCATTTACACTCGAATAAATGATTTTTCCTTAAAACAGCTCCAAATTTTCAATGAAAATGTCTATAACAGATGAGGTTTTACTTTTATTTAATATTTTAAAAGTAATATTTCAATCTACCATTAAGAAACCCAAAAATTGAGAAAAGTTTTTTTTAAATGTCTGAGGGTGGGGATAATTGGCAGCTGCCTAGAAAATGAGGACAAGACCGTAAAGCTAGCATACACCAAGGAAATTATAAAATTTTACTACAAGAAAATCTGTGCCATTCTGTAGGACCACTAGTTGACACTGATTCGTAAGGGAAATATCTTGAAAATAGGTCATAAAGATGAGAAGAATTCTTAAAATGTGAATGTTTCAGCTTTTAACACATTGCAAGTTCCCATGAACATGCCCATGGGCCTAAATTGCCCTGAGTAAAAATCTAATCAAGCATGGCATTTTAAGAATTTTTGACTTCTCTATGACCTATTTTCTAGATATTTCCCATTAATTACACCCAGTGTACAAAGTTGTTTACAAAATTATAAATTCTCATATATATACCTGATCTGTTTTGTATAAAGCAAGGGCCATTTCCATATCCATGATTTCACGCAAGTCAGGCACCTGCTTGGCAGATGACACAAGAGCCTCCGCACTAACATGGTCTTCTTGTACTTGGAGATTACGAGCCAATTCCTCATCTGCACAATGCATAAATTATTAAAACTTGATCAGAAATAACTGAAAAACTAGAGGACAGAAAAGAAAAAGAAATGAAGAAGCATTAAAATATTCTCATCAGCACTTCCACCTATTCAATTTACAAACCAAAAGTAACTTTATTATATACATAAATCATGTATACATTAAAGAGATAATAAATTAAACTCTACATACACACGATATTTCTAACTATTATGGCAGAAATATTTATCCCAAAGAGAATAAAATGTACTGAATGTCCAAGAAATAGTAGGATGTGATGTGGTATTTATGATATTTTCTGAACTGAAAATGAAACAACCCCATTACAAATTATTATTATTTTAATTTCAAAATTCTGAGCACACTATTATTACCAGAGCTACAAAACAAATTTAGATTCTAGTAAAAGCAAAATCAAGCAACTATGAATTTAAGTTTTAATTCAAATTATAAAGTTATTCAAATTATAAAATTAAGTTTATTCAAAATACAAAAAAACAAGAAGTAACATAAGATATTAAAAACAAACTGTGATATAAAAATATTCAAATGGAATGATATAAATTAAATAATTGTAATTAAACTGTCATGCTGGAGGCCAGACATAACAAAAAAAGTCAATGAAGTTCTTATACTGAAATAGTTGTACAGCATGCAAGATTCTGGGTATCAACAGTATTAAGGTCAAATTTTGCCAGTAGTTTTTTATTAAAAAATTATTTTTTTATGCCGAAAAATGCTCAATATTGTGGTCCCAAAAACTTCTGTGCCTAGTGACATCATTTACTACTGTATAATTGCTCTGAAATTTTGTATCAATGAAGAGAAAATACATAAATCCTAATTTTAAGTAAAGACCATCCTGATAGGTATAAAATATTTTCAATCACTGTATATGTATGAATGTAAAATTGTGATGGGTGAAAAAAGGGATAAACTGGATTTTTTGGTAAATGAGATCTGAAACTTTTTCATGCCTATAACTTTCACAGGATACAGAACTGTAAGAATTCAAGCACTATTAATTATTTTATAAATGAAGATAATAATTTGAAATGTTATACTGATAATAGATAATAAAGAAATATGATAAAATACTGATATCAGATAATAAAGAAATATTATAGATTAATAACAAAAGTAATATGACAGTTTTGGAGGGATGATAACCATATTCTCTATATTCCCATATTCCCTTTTTATACAGATGATTTGATTTTACTGTGATAACTGATAAGAAATATAATGTAGCTTAATCACTTAAAATGTCATTTCAATATGATTCACTAATCACAGTAAATGTTAGAATACTTTGGAAATACTAAAAGGCAAATAATCTGTCAACAATAGCTCACCATATAACAATGGAGTAACCTAACCTCTTTAATAAACAATTCAAGCAGAGGACAAACTTTTCAATTTCATCACTTTGAATTCAAATTATAAGGGACTAAAATAAAATTTTGCAGACTAATAAACAAAACCAAGGAGAATGAAAAAACAATCTCCCTAAATAGAGTGTATACAGGTATATGCCCTTTTACATAACCTCCTCAATTGTACAAGCTGAGGGGATTTGCCTGTTTTTCACAGAGATTTGCTTGACCAAATTTTGTCTAATCCCAAGTAGTGAACATAACAATACCATTGTTATCAGAAAGCATTTGATAACATACAAGAATGACATAATATTGTCAAAGTAGAGTGAAGGTAGATTTACAAGAGAAATTAATAACTATGATTAAAAATTGATCTGAGTTCATATGTAAGGTGAAGTTTCACTAAGTTCCATTATGGAAAACCTACATTTTGGAGGATCTTTTATTTAAATATGCTTTCTTTTTAAGAAATATGACAATTAAAACATCAGCCAACTGTCAAAAATAGAGGTTTCGTTTCATATCAGTCTTTTCACAAAACCCACATCAAGTGTCTATTTATCCTAAATTGTTCTTTTTATTAAATTATAATGACAGTTGTCAAATGTCAAAACTTTTTTGACACAGCCAAACCCAAAACAAGTGTTCCAACTTTCCGATAAAAACAAACATTTAATATAATAAGTTTTCAACATTTTTACTATGGGATTAGTAAAATATTAACATTTTTATCTTAACCAACAGGTTGAAAAGCAATTTCCATTTCATGATGCTCAAAAACTATTTCAACTCTTTGTATCCTGGCTAAGAGGTAAAGTACTCTTAAACACACATTTGCATAATCTCATTTATAATAAAAATTATTGTTTCCTGCTTACCTTCTTGCATCATAAGATCATATGTATTTTGTTCAGCCTCCATCATATAATAATGAAGTTGGCGTGCCAAAGTCAGAGGTAAATTCAAGGTTGGTCTCATATCTAGAAAAGTTTTAAAAACAAAATTGATTATAACTACTTCTCAATTTACCAAATTTGTTTGAATATATAACACATCCTTCTGAGAATGGAAACAAACAAAAAAGATGATCTAAAAATAAGGTGAATTTTTATGCTCATACGTCAAGACAAAATATTTCCTACAAAATTAAGTCTGGAAATGCAACAATCACAAACAGTAAAGAACTTTAATCACAAGTGAATACAGTATTTTGTCCATTTTGATTGAGTCATGAAAAACTGTTTCAAAGCTTCAAAATAAGAAATGAAAAAACTCATAATCCTTAACCTACCTCGATTGAACGGTAAGTTGGCTGTTCCAAACAAGCTATGCAGCTGTTCAGCAAAACTCAAATCAATTTTTATGGCAACTGTTTCTTCTTCCTCTTCAATCATGTCCTTGGCTACCATTTCATGCACACCCCAATCTGGTTCTTCTGTCTGAAGAAAGTAACTAGCACCTAAAGTAGGATTAATTGTGTCTTGAAGTAGCAATTCATTTGGACTCGAATCCAAAATGGTCTGAGAATGGCTATGTTCATCCACATTTTCAGCAACCTCCTGGGTGCTCCCAGACACCTCTGTTAAATCTGTCACTTCTCCATGGCGTAACTTCCGAAGGCGTGAAACATGCTCTGAATAGTGCTCTTCATTAATGACAATATTTTCCTCAAGTTGCTTTTTGAGAAGCAGAGACATCTCTGAAACAGGTGTTCGATCTTTTTTACCATTGCGTTTACTTGGTAATGGTGATTTCATAGAAGTTTCAGATGACATGTGTACAGAAGCAGACGCTATACCTTCAGCAGTGAGATTAGCATTATCAGGGACTCCAGAGTTAGAGCTTTCTACCATTTCATTATTTTCTGAAAAAGGACTTATTTCAACAAGTAAGGCAGTTTCAGGTTCAATTTGATGAGAACTATTTGGAGTTGAAATTTCAATTCCTTGATTGGCAGATTCCAACAACAAATCTACAGTCCAATTGATATCCCTGTTGCATCTCTCAAAGATTTCCTGCAAGTCTTCAATACGGCAATGTGGAAATATGCTAAGCAATTCTCTGAGCTGTTCCCTTATGTTTTCTGTATCTGGAATGGAAGACACAATGTCATAAGTCATGGAGCTTTTATCCAACATTAGGATTTGGCCCATCTTTCTCACTTCTTGTTTATTTCCTGTCACATGATTATCGACAATATTTCGACCAAATGTAGGGAGAATTTTAATTCCAGGGACTTCTTCTTCCGATCCCATGTTCACATTGCCAAGTAAGATAAAATCTGAATGATGAGTGTTTGTAGAAGAATGCAAAACAGGTTTTTGAGACTCCGATGTACTCGTAGTACTACAACTAGCACCCATAAACTCATTTTCTGAAAAACATAAATCAGCAGCTGGGGTTGACCTTTGTTCTTTCAAATTTTCTCTCACTGTGTCTGTTGCAATAACTTGTTCTTTCAAATTTTCTGTCACTATGTCTGTTGCAATAATTTGTTCTTTCAAATTTTCTGTCACTGTGTCTGTTGCAGTAACTTGTTCTTTCAAATTTTCTGTCACTGTGTCTGTTGCAATAACTTGTTCTTTCAAATTTTCTGTCACTGTTGCAATAATTTGTTCTTTCAAACTTTCTGTCACTGTGTCTATTGCAATAGTTTGATCTCCAAATTCTGTGTCATCACTTACTTTTACGTGATCGTCACCAACAGCAACAGATTTCAAGCAAGTCTTTTCTGTTCTACCTGTATACTCTTTACAACTACCATCGCTTAATTTTCTCAATTCTTTGGCAGTCATTTTCTCTTCTTTGACTTTATTTACATCTTCCAAGGCCAAAGCAAATAGTTCTCTTTGAGGTTGAGGCTCTATTACCTGTGACAATTTCTCTACATTTTTGTCCAACAACTGACTTTCTAAACTCCAAGTTGCTACTGGTTCTTCTACTGTAAACCAGCTGTCACCAGGAACTGTTTCATGAATTTCACCTTTGTTTTCTTGCCTAATGCTTTTTTGCGGACTGGATTCCACAGAAATGTGTCGCTTGATATTTCGAGCTGGTTTCGGAGAGTTATCAGGATGTAAAATAACTTTTTTAGCAACAGAAAACTCTTGATCATCCCAACCAGTTCCTTCTGCCCATTCTTCTAAAATGTCTTCTTCTCTCACTCTCTTATTGCTATCTTCAAGAGAGCATTGATGAGCAACAGGGCCTTCCAAGACACTTCTTTCATTATTTTGTTTGGCTTCACAAAAAGAATTCACAAAAAGGAAATCTACATTATTTTTCTCTGTAACATTTCCATCAGACCCAACACTTGTATCAACAAATGTCTCCATTCGAGATTCAAATTCTGAAACATATGAGCTTGCAGCAGTATCAATAAATTTTTCCTCTTTCACTTCCTTAATGTTGTCATCAAGAGAATGAATATCCATAAAATTTAATAGCTCATTTGAATCACATACTACTTTATTTTGTGGCAGAAAGGTTTCATCATATTTAGTTTCTTTAATGGATCCAATTTTGGTTTCCTCTGAATCAATCTGCAAAAGATTGTTACTACTTTTCTTGGTGCCAGGAGAATGCTCTTTACTTATACTTCTAACATCAGAATTGTGTATTAAAGGAGATCCTCCTTTTGCTGGTGCATCGTCTACACCAGCAAAAGCAATATTTAATGATGCAGCACCTTCAGCAAGTAAGAGGTCTAAACCTTTGTAACTACTATTCACAGGAGTAACTACATTAGCATCTTCATCCTTGCTACTTCCGATCACATTATTAGAACCTAATATGTCCTCCATATTTTCATTGAGAAAAAGTAAATATTCTAATGAGGGTTCCTCAGCAGCAATTTTTTGTAAAAAGGTGTTTTCAGATATTTTTGAATCCTCCACTACCTGCTCTGGTAAGTCTGCTGAAGAATCCAAAATAGGTACATTGCCTTCTAGACTATCAGGAATCGCTTCAGCACTCTTCTTGCTATCCACATTTTGTGAAGTGTTATTTTCAATAGGATGAAACATAAGCTTAGAATCATCATCAGTCATGAGAAGATATTCCCACACTCTACCTTTTCCCTTCAAAGAAGATGAAACGCCACCTTCTTTATGATATGACCTTTGAGGAAGTAACGTTCCATCACCCATAACTAAAACATATTCCAAACCACAAGTTTCCTCTACTTCTCGGTTCTTTAAATTAACAGTTTTGTCAATATGATCGAATAATGTACCACCACTGCATTGAAAGCCCATATTATCCTCACATTCACCTTCCCAATCATCTGGAACATTCACATCACCAGAACTTTCAGAACAATCTGATACAAAATCTGTTTCATCATCACCAATTATTTCTGAATCTAGACCCACAAAAACATTAAAATCCTTTTCTGTAATTTCATCACCTCCATCTTCCTTTAATAAATTTCCTGAACTGGTACAAACAAAATCATTACAAGTATTATAGTTACTTTCATCAGAAACTCCATGAGCCATTTTCAAACCATCTTCCTGATGAACATTTTCTGAAGAACAATCAATTTCTTGATGTGTTGCCATCTCAATTGAACGATTAAACTCTGATACCAACATACTAATAGAATCTTTAATTTCATTATCAGTAAAATCACTACTAAGTGTTTCAGAGACTGTAAGTTGTTTTGCACCTTCATTTTTACAAAACTGTGAAGGATTTTGAACTGCACTTTTAATAGAGTTAACTTCTTTTTTTTTAATCTTTAATTTCTTTTTAGTACCATGCTTTATGGAATCATCATCTTCCTTTGTTAAACATTTTTGTTGAGACACATACTGAGGTGGTAAATTATTTGAAGAATATTTCAAATTATAGAGAGCAAATAGTTTAGATGGAGTGAGTTCACGTTCAAAACGTGCTAGCATATCTTCAATTTTCTTCCGAGCTACCCCATGTGAATTTTTATGTTCAAGTTCAAATGCATTATTTCTCCATGATGTCCTTGGTTCAAGAAATTCCACACTGTAACCATATTTCACAGCTGCTGTAACATAAGGTTCCATTTCCCAAGCTTCAAGATTTGTGTTATCAATTATTATAGGATTTGTCTCTTTTTTCACTTCTTCATTGACCCTATCTTGATTCCACTTATGTGCATTTGGGAGCAGTCTTGGGTCAAATTTATACTTGCCATTTCCAACAAATATAAAATAATGATCTGTAGAAAAAATATACTTTTGTTCATCTTGTCCATGAGTTGATTTTATTATTTTTCTTGCTAAAGATGTTTTTCCGCTGCCTGGGCAACCCCGCATCAACACCATTACTTTAACTCCTTCGTTAATTAGCCTTCTAATTCTTTCAAGTTTAGGCCAATGTTTTGCTTTCTTTCCCTGTGACTTCTCTGAAGATTTATCACATATATTGTTAGACAATTTGGAAGGAGACTGTCCAAGCTTCACAGAAAATTTACTGGAAGGAACATGTGGACTATTCTGCCTAGACGCACTAACCCGAGAATACTGCATTCCATTAGAACAAAGAGATTGTTCCAAGGGTACAAATGGTGTTAAAAATTGATACATTGATCGAGTGGACTCGTCAACAAATGGAAGATCAAGTTCACTCATGACAAATTCATTTTCTTCCTCAATTACAACATCAGCATCATCATCAGAGATGTCACTGTCATCCTGGCCTTTATACATGACTTTAATGGATCCTTGACTAGCATTCATCATTACACTTTTCCCTTTACTGGGCTGCATAGATTTCTTGGTAGTACAAGAAAAAAGACTTTCACCACATGCCTCGTTCTCACTATTTCTGTCATTTCTACAACTATCCTTTGCACATCTAGACTTTGATATTGGAGCCTTTTCCTTTGATACATAGTTGGGACCTAACTGATATTTATAACTACTGCTGGTTCCAAAATTGTCAGCCAGTTTTGCATTTGGGGTCTCACAATCTTCTGACAACATCATTAATGTCTCAATGGATTTATTCACTGGAAAAATGAAAGCAAAATATTACATTATACAATCATTAACAAGTACAATGCTTAAACGTCGATTTACATACAAATTTTAATTTTTACAAATATACATAAAAGATTAACTTACATTTCCAACCACAACTATGCGCAACTGAACGAATAATTTCGGCATCAAAAACTTTATAAAACATTTCATCCAAGGTTTCTTGGATTTTCTTGTTGTCTATGCGCCTTTTAGCATGTAATGATCCCCCCATTTGGGGGGGCGCGCGAAGCTGCATGCCTATTTCGATCGTCAGCATTTTTCGGCAGCCAGCGCGGTGGCGCCTTACGATTGTTTGAAGCCATGGCACTCGTTAGTTACTTCGCATATGTGGCGGTCAAATTACACGACGCATTTAAATGCCACGAACGTCCTCTCGTGTGTTTGCACTAAATTTCTTAGTACTTACATGACCATGTTCCGGACCTTATGATACAAATGTGTTTACTACCACGCACTTGCCAAGTGTCATCTGAATCACAATTTCACATTACGACTCCGTTCAATAATTTGACCCCGACGAAGTTTTGCAGTCGTCAATCACCACTATGCTAATTACACTCCACCTGCACTCTGCTTCTTCCACCAACACTTCACTTCCACTGCACCACAACACACACCAAAGCGCACACACTTTCTAACATACGTTCGATAACGCTGTCTTCTATTCTTTTACAGGAAAACACTAAAAAAAAGCATGTAAATAAAAGATTTCAGCACAATCGACATTGTAAAATTGCGAATATCCAGCAAATCGGGGAATTACGTATCACATAATAGTGCACTATGGACGAAACAAATTGTTGAAAAGAAATCCCACTTTTAGTGTCTAGTGCGTCTCTCAGTCCGAACTTTTGGGGTCTGAGATACAAATGTCATGGTAATGTCAAAATTTAAATTCACAGCTTCACGCAAAACTTTTTCGGCAATAAAGTTTGCAATTACAAAAACTCTTTCCTGATTTGTACATTCCAACCTCACTTTTTTCATGAAAGCAAGTAGGCACTCTTTCACGAAAAACACTTTGACATTTCGATTTTCAGCTTTCCTCGTTTGGAGAGTGCTGGGAAATCCAAGGTGTACCATCTGTCGAGAAAACTTTGCACTTCCAGTCGCTTGAATTTATTTATTAGTATAACTCGGTTTATTCAGCATTACGGTGCTGAGAATTAATTGTTAACAACTTCCTAAAAGGAATTATTTCGTTTGAAAATCATATTGAAATGAATTCTATTTAAGTGATTATTAAATTTTCATTTTTATATTTTCACCGGTACGGTGGGACTTTATTTCTGCATGTATGTAGTCTTCTGTAGTTGGGTCGAGGGAAGGGACGTCCCTGACTTACCGTGCCCGCATTGATGAGCGATTTATATGTGCTAATGTATTGCTGAAATGCGATGATGAAAAAAGCATGTTACTGTAAGAATCTACAGATGGAAAATATAATTCGAGGTTCCATCTGCGATTGTTTAATGTAGCGATGACTTATTGGATTGCTTGACGCCCACGAGGTTATAGGGTTACTTAATTCATTTTTAATTCGTTTCCCAGGTTCATACTCTTTGTGGGAGAAGTGCAGAGATATGTTTTGAAACATTGAAAAGTGTTGAGTACGGGCGCATTACACTCATAAAAGAGAATAATTCACTGCAGGCTTGAGAGTATTGTCAGGTTTTTTATTTTCTTCCTGGTAAGTTTACACTTTCATTTTAATAACCATTAATGAGAACCAAGTTCACCATAGCACCTCTTCATAGAATGGAGTTTTGTAACTTTGAAAAGTTAAAAATGCTCCACATAACATGTTATCCTTATTCTCTATTGATCAACTAGAAGATATTTTCTAGTAAAGGAAAAACAATCTTTGTGACTTAAAATGTTCCAGAGGCGTTCTTAATGAATATTGTTATATCAGAGATATGAAATTTTGAAATCGAATGAAAATCAATGTTGCTAGAACAATGTGAATTGTAACCTCTATCATTTTGATGTTGAAACTTAAAAGCTTTTGCTTTGCTTGCTGCTGCTAAGTTTGAAGATCTAAAATATTGTGTAAATCCTTTCAAAATTTAATTAGATGAGTTTTAAAAGTGACTTATGAATGAAATATCTTTTTTCTAAAAGATTAATATTTACATTATAAGCTAATTGTTAACAATTTTTAGTAGAGATTTCAATTTCTTAAAAGTGAACTTTTAGATTAATTTCAGTCCAAATTTCAATGTATCTTTGATAACATGCATTCATGCTGCAAAGGAGTTCGGAACGTTTTATCATTGATGTTTTCTTTTGCGTTTGGTAGTTTAAAATACATGCCTTTTAAAATATTGGTTTATATTAAAATCAATCGATTATTATTTTATACCTAATTAAGAATAATTGAAAATTACAAATACTAATTATTTACTTCATAAATGAATCACAAATCAGCTGTTTTTTCTTTCGTTGTTTCTGGATCCAGTGGAAGACCTTATTTTGCAGAAGGGAACCAAATTGGTATCCCTATCATGCCACGAAACAAAAGGCGGAGTGTTGTTGATATGGGACCTGATGATGATGACAGGCATTCCAACAAGAGATTTAGGAATACTACAAGGTTTGTTGCCCAGTCTTATGTTATTGTAAATTCATTGATGTTTTGAATTTTTGTAACTTTTTGGTTGCTGTTACAGCTCAAGACGATTTTCAAAATCAGAAGATACATCTTCCTTCAGCCAAAAAAGATGTCTTACGTGGTTCCGTGAATACACGTCTCCTGATGATCCAGATACTTTAGGTATGAAGGTGTAATGGATTGTAGTAATGCAGTATTATTCTCTGTATTTATTACTTTATTCTGTGATAGGTCCTGAAGGAATGGAGAAATTTTGTGAAGATATTGGTGTTGAACCAGAAAATGTTGTAATGCTTGTATTAGCATGGAAAATGAATGCTCGACAAATGGGTTTTTTTACTCAGCAGGAATGGTTAAGAGGCTTGGTAGATTTACAGTAAGTGTTCTATTTATTCTTGTTTTGTTTGATTGGCTTTTAAGAACTTTCATAATAAACATTTTTGTAAATGTCATTTATGTTTCTTTTTATGACAGGTGTGACACTATCCCGAAGATTCAAAGCAAGTTGGACTACCTCAGATCACTGTTAAATGACCAAGTTACATTCAAAAGTATTTACAGATATGCTTATGATTTTGCACGGGTATGTTTGTGTATAATTCCAAAGAACTTTGACACTTGTGGTAGTTACAATGCTTGGCGAAACACTTGTTATAATTACAATTTTATGTGTAACGAAAATAAGCTGCTTGTTAAATGTGTTCATTGCCTTCAAAATAGTAATAATTTTTGCATGGTTATGGGCTTAATTGTGAAAAGAAGTTCCTTTTTTAGCAGGATAAAGATCAGCGAAGCATGGACATTGAAACAGCCAAAGCGATGCTTCAGTTATTGCTGGGCAAACATTGGGTTTTGTTTGGACAATTCAACAATTTTTTGGAACACTCAAAATACAAAGTGATCAATAAGGACCAATGGTGTAATATCTTAGAATTTTCTCGCACGATAGCTAATGATCTATCTAATTATGATGTGGATGGTGCATGTAAGTAACAATTTTATTTAGTTTTACTGTAAAGAACTTTTTGTCAAATTATTTTAGTAATTTGCGAAAGTTGTAATTAATCTTGTAGCTTTCTAAAAGATATGATAATTTAATGCTTGTTTCTCCAATTTTTCCTAGGGCCAGTTATGCTTGATGAATTTGTGGAGTGGCTAAAAGCTATAAAAGGAGTTGAAGCTCGAAGGAGCTGAGGTATCCTTGTTCCTTTGTTCACAGTCCTTGAAACAGGCATCATCATCTGTATTTGCTGGTCCCCAAGGTCCTGGCAAGTTAAACATGCCAAACGTGTTGTAAAAATGTGAGTCATATTTTTGGTGACTTCACTGTAATGTATTATATAAGTAACACTGGGCCTAATGCTGCACATTAATGAACTTCCAGTTCCCATGTCCTGTTGTTCCCTTGAGATTCAAAATTTTCTGTAAACAAATTTGTTTACATTTTCTAAAATTGTGTCAAATATTGTTGTTTCTCTTATGAAATCCCCTTTGCTGCCAAATGTAATCATATATACAGTGAAGCCATTTTGTAAAAATGGTGCTTTATTTTCTATCGTCGTACTTCTGAACTGGTAGAGCTGGCAGAAGAATGACATGGTTAGTTGTAACAAAGACCGGTTATACGTGTATGATATTAAAAGTACCGTATATACTTAATCATATTGGTTTCTTCGGAAGACTGATCAAATGGGATCTTAAGCTTCCTTGTGTGGTTTCATGCAAATGAAGTGAATTTTGAGGAAGTGACGTTGGAATATACACACAACAAAAATTCATGCTGTATTCTAGTGAAAGGCTGTTATTTGATGATAACTAATGCATGTTGTTTAAAGCTTTGGAAGTTCCTACAACCGTGTTATCCAAGCCTGTAAACACAGAAACAACTTGCCGAAGTGAGCAATAATGCATTTAATGTGGATGCTCAACTCCTCTGAAAAACATGAAGCGAATGTACGCATATTTTCAATAAAACTTAAACAAATGCATAGAATGTTGTTTTTTCCAAATTCTTTCCCTCCTACCTCTGTTTGTGTGAAATCGGATGTTTAATTTGTTAAATATATGAAAGAAAAACCAAGAAGAGGAATTGTAAGCAGATCTGTAAGAACATTACAGTGGAATGTGGGATGACCAGTAAATAAGATAGTTTACATATACCAAGAAGTGACTGGCAGATTTGTCCAAACATAATTTTCTTTCCATGTTGATTGAAATTACATTTCTTGTTAATGGCTCAACTCGATATTGAACGTCAACATTTCTTGGAGTATTTGTAAAAATTTATGTCTAATGTTGAAATTTATTACTATGCCTTGATTACATCTGGAAGCTAAATCCTTTATGCATCAATTATTGTTAAAAAGTTCATTTTGTCAAATATTAAATTGACAATTGGTAGTCAAATGTTCAATCATAAACTTGATAATAAGCATAACTTCCCTTTGGTGTTATTGTTTGTAACTGTTCTGTGAAATGCTGCTTATGATTTCTGAATATGGGGGTCTGAAATCATGGAGTTTAACCTACTATGATTTCATGATTTAGAAACAATATCGATATGAATGAAGCAATCCTTGTCAAATCTTGTCTTTTCAAATTTTAGCAAAGGCAAATGAGGCCGCCATGCTTCGCACAGCCTTAAATAGGATTGTCTTTAAAGACAGGTGGTGCTTAAAATTGGAGATTGCAAGAAAATTAATACAACTAGTGGTGTTACAACAGCATATACTTTCTTGTGTTATTTGAAACAGCTGTCTAGCATTGAAGTATTGCACTTTCTGCACTACTAACATCTTAGTTATTATTTGAAAACATCCATTTCAACCAAGAAGCGAACAACTTACTGTTTCCATCACAGTGTTGTCAAAACTATGTGAATTCTACAACTGCATAAAAATGTAATACAAAAGTTTTGTAACCTTGTATTGGAAAAAGAAGCCTGACTCCATACAGCGATATCAAGTCACAATGACGTAATTCACGGAAATTCAAGACTGGAACAAAATTCCATTGTATTCCCTGCATTGTTGATACTCCCTTAAAGAGCTATTTCAAAACAAATAATTTCTAAAAGATTAATGAGTACATATAGAATAAAAGGTCGAATGTAAAAACGAACAAAGAAATACACAAAATAGCAAATTCTAATTTACAGCACATCTGGCTATCTGAAGCACAGTAAGTTTGCAGCATGCTATTACGTTTGTCACAAAATTATAGAAAACTATTCCTATTTTCAAAAATTAAGCGTGACCTTATTTGAAGATGTATATTTGATAAATTCATTTCATTGAGAAAACCAGCTTCTATCATCGCCCAAAGTACATTTTTTTGACATTTTCTTAATTTTCTGTTTTCTAATGGTAGAACGGAAATATTAATTTTAGGATATAAAAGAACACTAAAACCTCAATCTAAATGGCAATTTTCTTTAAAAAATTTGGAGCCATGTTTAAGAAAATGGCGTTTTAAGCGCTACTAAAAATGCGAAACTTGAAGGTCTTTTTCACAGAAAATTTTTGACTTTGAAAAACTTCATTTGAAGCTCTTACACTTACAAATATAATAGTGTTTAGAAATTGCTGGTAATTAAAGGTGTGAAGGATCTTTCAAAAAAATTACATTTGTGTAATTTTTGAAGGAAAAAAAAATACAAAGTTATTTAAAGCACTTTACATGAAATGAATGAATTACATTACTTTAATTTTTTAATAAATTTAAAAATCTTCACATGAAATTATTTATGCACTCATTAATATAATCATGTGAACAAATCGCCGCTAATGTAATTATCAAAAAAAATTTTTTGTAATTTTGAAGAAAAAAAAGAATGGAGCAATATGGCGTTTATGTCATGTCACAGAGTACATTTAGTAATATCGCTTTCTGAAACGTAAAGAAAAAAATTGGAGCCGTTTTTGAGAAAATCTTGTATTTGTCATTTTTTTTTAATATTGCGCGAAAACGACTAAAATTTTCAAAAGATGTACATGACCTTAAAGAAAGGACTCACGATGAAGAACAAATTTTATTTGAAGGAATAATCTCTATCGGGAATTGGAGGAAGACGCCGAATAACATTCAAACTTTCGCAATTTTCGAAAATTCATTGTTAACCGTGAAACGGACCTATGCCATCTTAATAAGTGAATTTTACAGTGGCGTAGCGTCAGGGGACGGGGAGATGCTGAGCATCCCTGTATATAATATTAAGAAAGAACCTTAAATACTGTATTTAAAACCTTACAAGTAGTCCGTTGAGCGAAACACGTTTTGTATTAATTTTAAATTGATTTCCTACGATTGAATTCAGCGGGTTGTTGAAGCAGGCTTGTGATTGCTTGGAAGCTAAAATGCTTCTAGCGTCTGCCGCGAGATTGCGACAATGACGCATGCACAGATGGCGAGGTTACCCTCTTCACCCCTGGCCAAGAGAAACCCGACTGGTTACGTTGGGTTTACGTTAACATCCACTGCAGAAAGAGTCTAATTTGAGCAAGTTACTCGTTTGTGCACGAGAGCGCAGCACACTTCAGGCAGTCAGTAAATTATCTCTCTCATTCGAGAGTCCCCGCTTGGTCATGGGCACTAACTGTAGAAATAGTGGCTGTCTACTATTTCTTAATTAATATCCAAGAAACTGAATTATTCCTTAAATAGGTTACATATTATTTTAGTCTGAAATGTATAAATTAACTAGTCGTTTCATTGCCATTTGAATTGCGTATAAGAAGTAAAGCTGAGCCATTGTATAATTTGCTTTCAAGATTTCGGCTGTCCTGACAGCTGTGAAGATTTTGTGGGAAGCGCCTACACCGCCGTAAACAATCGAGATCGTGGAAGTAGTTCCAGTGTATCTGCCTTGTGTTGCATTCGCCTGTTAGATGTGTTGATAGTGACATTTTGTGTGTTATTGTTGAGCATCCCCAAACGTGCGAGTCACGCTACGACACTGGTATTTGACTCTATTCTTACAAGAAATTTAAAGAAAAAAATTGGAGCTTTTTTAATAAAATTTTGAAAATCTCCGGGGGGCTTTACGTAAAGTACCCCCCAAAATTAAAATATCGGTTTTAAATTCAAGGGGCCACTAGATCAGCCAGATCGATCGGGGAGTATCAATTTTGGAGAAAATCGATTGAGCGGTTTAGTCGCTAGCGTTTGTTAGACAGACGGACATACATTTTGCTTTCAATTGGATTTTCGATATCAAGGACCCACAAAACATGGATTCTGGCTGCACCACGTGTTAGGAGATTTTTCCCCCTTAATTTAGCATATGGATTTATCCACTTTTTCGTTACCAGTGCTCTGTAATAAGAGTTTTTCTGCCAAAAATCCACCCATTTTTTCGCGCAGCATTAGGTATCTTTCCTATACTATACGTACGTGTACTATACGGGAAAGTAAAAATGCATTATTGCTTATTTACATAGATACTTAGGAATATTAATGTCACTAATTTAACAAACTGGTATTTTTTTTGACATGATCAAGGGCGGATCCAGATATGATTTTTGGTGGAGAGGGGGGATTTGTTTTCATCAGCGCCGTCGTGACCCTGGTTTGAGAGGTGTAGTGAAATAGGCCGCAGAAAATTAGAATTCTTATTTAAAACTTTGAATGAAACGAAACAAAATTTGTAATATATGTCAAAGAGCAATGCACTTTTACCCCTACATATTAGTAAACTACGTAGAAGTATAACCGTAGATGCAAAAAGTTTCATATTTCACCGGTCGCATGAAACAAGCAGAACAGTTTTTTTTATAGGGCTGCGTTGTTCTGTCCGTCGTTCCGTCTGTGGTCAATGCTAGCACCTAGCACTTTCAGGCGGTTTTCTTGAAAACTGATATTCTCGCAGGTTTGGAGGAACTCGGGGCCCTGCCAGTTGAAACGGATTCTACGATTTTTTGCAGTACTTTACATGATTCAACATCTCTTTCAAAATTAAAAAAAATATCTTCAATTTTTTAGTCGTACGTAGCAAAGGGACGCTAAAAAATGGAGTTAGGTCCCATTTTCTCAACCGGTGCACATTGCAAAATCAAACTCTGCTTTTCGAAAGTTGCAAAAATTAACACGGCAAAAGTATAATGTTGACAATAGAATTTTTTGTCTCAAATTAAATTAGCTCTAAAAACAAGATCATTAAGTAAGGTGATACACAATGTTTTTTGAAAAAACGAGTAGTTTCCTTGGAAGGTTTTAACCGAATAAGGGAGCGAAGAGCGCCCCCTAAGCAAATCGGTAATCGCGATACTCTTGTGAAAGACAATACAAAATGTAGCAGATTCCCAAAAAATGAACCCCCTAGGGCAATCTGTTGCAGAGATACAATGAGAAACGTGTATTTCATGTTTTATTACTTTCTCGTATACATACGTATATACGGAGTAATATACACCAGTGTAGTAATGATGCTGCGCAAAAAAACGGCGGATTTTCGGAAGAAAAAATTCATTGCCGTGCCCTGATAACGAAAAATTGCATAAATCCAGTTGATAAATTAAGAAAAAAAAACTCCCCTAACACGTGGTGTAGCCAGAATACCTCTTTTGTGGGTTTTTGATACCGAAAAATCAATTTAAAGCAAAATGTCCGTCCGTCTGTGAACACTACTATACTTCGGTTTTTCTTTCATGGCGCGTAGGGATGTGTCATCAAAATGAAATATCTCACGGTATTTCGCGTCGTTCTCAGTTGTGCCGCTAGGAGTCGCATGATCACCGGCACTGCTAGATACAGTCGCGATCATGCGACCCCTAGCGGCACAACCGAGAACGACGCGAAATACCGTGAGATATTCCATTTTGATGACATCCCCCACACGCCAAGAAAGAAAAACCGAAGTATTGTGGTGCTTACAACGCACATACTTTCTCGCACTGCTTCTACACGGTCCTAAATGCTATTCCACTACTATATCAACTAGCAAAAGGGTTTTCTACCAGCCAACGTTTTCCGTTCCGAGACCCGAAATCTGATCCTCAAAGTTATCAAGCCGGCACTTATACCACAATGCACACTAGCACCGTAGGAATCGAACAGACTAAATGAATCGTACCAAGTCATAAAATGGTAAATCCATGATAAACAATTGATATAATGGTACATACCAGTGGCGTGCGGTGATAATTTGAGTAGGGGAAGCACTTTTGAAATCCAAGGTATAAAAACGTAAAACAGATAAAGATATGATTTTTTTCAAAATGTGAATATTAACCCGGGAGAGGTCGCATCTTGCATACGAACGTAACTGGTCGCCTGGGAGAAAACAGACCCCAGGGAAAATGTTGCCTAAATGCCTTCTAACGTTGTAAACAATTATAATTCTGTATTTATGCGATTATAACTTAACTTTATCGAATACTTTGTTATTTAAAATTATTAACACAAACGTACAAAATCCATCAATGCATTAAAGCATCTTTTTTTTCTTTCATAAAATGAAAAATGTGTGCATAAACTTTAATATATGGGAATGTTGATTTGAAAATGTATCTATAGAGTTCAGTAATAATGTTTTTCACAATCTTTACAAATAATGGATGTGATGTTCTCTTACACTTTTCACATTCTCTGGATGCTCTCCGGTTTAATTCCACGGGCAAATTTCACGTCTTGTTGGTTCTCTTTCTTGCAACTTGTGTTTCTTGTTTTTGCTCTGAATGCAAATATTGTATTATTTTAGGTATCAGCTCTCGCGACAATCCTCGTCGAATTTATCTCATAATAGACCAAGGGCGAATACGATCCAAAACTTCCGTCTGCAATTCTTGTGTGTGGTGAGTCCTCGAAATATCAGTAATGTTTTATTCTCCTGAAAGTTGATCGTGCCCACTTCGAACGTATCACCGGAAAGGGATCCGTGGGTGTTGCGCCGTGCCGACGGCTCTGATTGTCAACATTGGTTCCCCCCACTTTCCTCGTTAGATGCCATGACTACTTCACGGAATGAGCTCACCAATGCATTTCCTTCCCTCAAGGGAGAACTGCAGAACGGTATGCAAAGAATTAGTTTGTTTAGAATACTTCCTTTAACTTAATATAAACGTTTTCGGTATTATTAGGTACTTGAAAATTTCATTGTATTATAATGTAGTTAGCACGTACAACAAATACTTTCAAAACGCCAAAATAATAAATTCTTTCGAACTTGAAATTGCTACCAGTCGATCACAACAGAATGCATTTAAATTATCATTCTCGCGCACTCACGAATCGACCCGACTTTTCGCGAGGCATGACGAAGTCAAACGCCTGCACTCTCCAAGAAGCTTCGCTGACGTCACGAGACGAATCTACACAGCGTTCTGAAAACATACTTGTTGTAATACTACCAACCCCAACAGAATTAAATTACATAATTTTCTCGTTTCTAATAATGTACAAATACACTCTCTGGACCTATTTACTATTCATATAATAATATTATTACTGATATTCTTGATATTATTCTTACACAAATTTTCCTTTCCCTATAATACAAAATGTACTTCCTGAATTAGATTCTGACCATTTTCCAATTCTTGTTACTTTATCTTTTTCCATTAATATTTCTTCTTCTACCTTCACACCTCTTTTTCAAAAAAATAGGTGGTCTGACTTTCAACACGACATTGAAAATAATATTAAGTTTCCACATAATATACAATCTACAAATGATATTGACAATTACCTATCTTATTTTACCACTACAATACATAACACACTTTACTCTTATCCGAGCTTTATACTTAAATTTCCCCCTAGCCCCTATAAACCACTACCTTTTCGTCTTCTTAATCTAATCAAAACTAAACACACTTTACGTCGTTATTGGCAAATAACTCGACGTCCCGATATTAAATCTAAACTAAATAAAATTTCGCGAATAATAAAGTCTAGAAAACATTTATTTAAATTTCATCATTATCAAAACTTTCTTCAACAAATACACCCTCAATCTAAACAATTATGGTCTACAATTAAACGACTTCATAATGACAAAACTCTCATTCCTGTACCACAAGACTCTTCCTCCACTGCCCTAAATGATCCTGAGAAACTTAAATTACTGGGCTCTCACTTCCAATCTTCTTTTATTGCTAATCCAATACATAATACTCAACTTCACAATCATGTAACCCACTTCCTTTCCCTTCCTAATTATAACGTTCCACAACTTATTCCTTTTATATCCCCTACTGAAGTTCATAATATTATAAAAAAAACTCAAAATTCGTAAATCAACTGGATTTGATCTAATTACTAACAAATCACTCAATTTTTTAGGTAATAAATCCATTGCTGCATTTACTAATATTTTGAATTCGTCTCTTAATTTTCATTATTTTCCTAATATTTAAAAATTAGCTATAATTATCCCTATCTGTAAACCAAAGAAGACCCAAGATTTCCTTCTAATTATCGGCCCATTAGTTTACTTTCTTCTTTATCAAAAATTTACGAAACTATATTACTTCACAGACTTTATACATTCACTTCTCAAAATACCATTATTCAACCTTCACAATTTGGATTTAAGCACAAACATTCTACGCTTCGTCAGCTATTGCGTATTACTGAACACATAGAAAATTCTTTTCATTTAAAACAACACTCACTTGCAATCTTGTTAGATATAGAAAAGGCATTCGACAAAGTTTGGCACGATGGTTTAATATACAAACTTCATCTTGTAGGTATTCCTATTTATCTTATAACTATAATTCAAAATTTCCTATCTAACAGAACTTTCCTAGTTTAATATATTAATTCCTTCTTTTAAAAATTTAACATCTCTGCCGGGTTCCCTCAAGGTTCTTGTCTTTCTCCTCTGCTATTCAATATCTATCTATCCGACATTCCAAAATTCCCTTCTTCTAAATTAGCCCTTTTTGCAGATGATACAGCACTTATTAACTCACACACTAATATTCTTCTTGCCAGAATTAAACTTCAAATAGATCTTAATCGTTATTCAGTGTGGGCCAACAATTGGAGAATCAAAATCAATATGGATAAATGCCAAGCCAAAATATTTACGTTAGGTAAGCCAATAACCCCTCCTCCCCTTCTCATTCATAACACTCCTATTCCTTGGCTTTCTTCTCTTCATCTACTAAATATTTAGGTCTCCATCTGGACACAAAACTGAACTGGAAAATTCACATTAAAAATGTTATACAAACAACTACAATTAAAATACATAAACTTAATTCTCTCATAAATAATGACTCAACTCTCCGTATTAAAACTGCTAAATTAATATACACTTTAATTATTAGACCTACTTTAACTTATTCTAGTCCAATATGGTCAAATGCAGCAAAATCAAATATACAAAAATTTCAAATCATTCAAAACAAATTCTTTAGAATAATTCTACATGCACCTAGGTTTATTCCCAATACACAAATTCACAATGAACTAAATCTCCCTACAATCCATGATTTGATTAAAAATTATAGTCTCAAATTTTGTAATAATCTTCCTTCATTAAACCATGCACAATGTTTTAATCTTGGTAAAACTTATCCCCGTAGAATTAATTCCAAATTTCCTAAAGATAAATTTCATCATCCGTAATTTTATTTATTTTCTCTTATTTTCCATGTTTACTTTCCCGTATACGTACGTATACACGGAGTGATATACGTAGTATAGGGGAAGTTATGTAATGCTGCGCGCAAAAATGGCCAATTTTCGGCGGAAAAAATTAATTGCCGAGCCGTGAAAACGAAAAAGTGGATAAAACTAGTTGCTAAATTAAGAAAAAAAAAACCCAAAACGTGGTGTAGACAGAAACCTTGTTTTCTAGGTCCTGGATACCGAAAACGTAATTGAAAAGAAAACGTCCGTCCGTCTGTGAACACTGCTAGCGCCTAAACCATACGTACGATTTCTTCCAAAATGGATTTTCCCCAGTCGATCTGGTTCTAGTAGAAGCTTTGAGGTTTTGAAAAAGATTCTTCAAAATTTGGGGGGTACTTTATATGAAGCCCCCGAGGGATTTTCAAAATTTTCTCAAAAACGGCTTCAAATTTTTTCTTTAAATTTCTTGTATGAATAGAGTAAAATACACTTATTAACATGGCATAGGTCCGATTTTCACGGATAACTCTCAATTTTCGAAAATTGTGAAAGTTTGAATTTTTTCCGCGTCTTTCCCCAACTACAAAATTGAAGATAGAAATTTTTTCTTCAAATAAAATTTGTTCTGCATATTGAGTTCTTTCATAAAGGTCATGTAAATGTTTTTCAAAATTTTAGTAGTTTTCGTGCAATATTGCGTGCAATATGTGCAATTTTAAAAAGTTACAAAAACAAGATTTTCTCAAAAACGGCTGCAAATTTTTCTTTAAACTTTTAGTAGGGATAGTGGTAAATGCACTCTATCAGATGGCATAAAAGCCATTTTGGTCTATCGGTTGGTTTTTTTCAAAAATTACAAAAATGTAAATTTTTTTCACATGTTTCTCAAGTCGATAATATTTACATTAGCGGCGATTTTTTCACATTATTGTATTTACGAGCACATGCGCTTTAAATAATGTCAAGTAAACACAACCGTTTTTTGTGAAAAGTAGCTCAAAATTTCGCATTTTCAGAAACGCTCAAACGTCATTTTCTCATGTATGCTGCAAATTTTTTCTTCAAACTTTTGTAACGGATAGTGCTAATTACACTTTTTAGTATAGCTTAAAGTTTATTTTGAGTTATTTTTTTGTTTTTTAAAAAATTGCATAATTGTAATTTTTTTGAAAGATCTTTAATATGCACATACCAGCAATTTCTAAACATTATTATATTTGTGAGTGTACGTGCTTGAAATCACTTCAAACAAAGTATTTTGAAAACTCAAAAATGTTCTGTGAAAATGAGCTTCAAATTTTGCATTTTTCGTAGCGCTAAAACGCAATGTTTTTAAAACGGCACATAATTTTTAAATTAAAATTGCTATTTATACTGCGATTTTTGTAGGAAGAGCTCTCAAGATAACTCAAATCCCATCTTCGCGATGGAATATGTCACGGCATTTCGCGTCTTTTCTCGGTCTTGCCGGTAGAAGTCGCATGATCGCAAGCACTGCTTCATACGGTCGCGATCGTGCGAAATCTAGCGGAACGACTGTGAATGATACGAAATGCCGTGACATATTCTATCGCGAAGATGGGATTTGAGTTATCTTGAGAGCTCTTCCTACAAAAATCGCAGTATAGGACTAGTTTTTCATGTTTTTTAATATTCTAAAATGAATATTTCCGTTCTACCAATAGGAAACCGAAAAATTAAGAAAACGATAAAAAAAAGTACTTTTGGCCGTGGTAGATGGTAGCTGGCAAGAAAGAGTATGTGGCAATTCCGAATAGCTAGCAAAGGCCCAAGGAAATAGAAAACTAATACGGGAAAGTCTATGCCATTCTGTTGCACCACTAAGGTCCGATTAAATTACGAAGGTGATTGACAGTTATGTGTGACGTCAGGACGCCTCTCCCGTTTCCATGGCAGCTGCCAACCAGAGACAAAACGTGACGTGTCAGGCAGAGGCGTATCTAGGCATTCAGGCGCCCATGGCAAGTATAGAATTTGCGCCCCTGTCAGGATACTTCAAACTAGGGTTGTTGATAATTGTTTTAACAAGTACATACTAGTGTAAATAATATTCTGTTTATTTTTAAAAAAGTTTCATAAATAATTTCTCTCGAAAACATTACTTTTTAATTTTTTTTTTATTTTAGGGGTTGAGAGAACAGAGAATTAGTTTCGTTTGCTTCTGCGGTGGTAAGCGGGCCATATTGATATGAAGATAGGGAACACTGTTTTGTGAGGTGAAAATGAACGGTAATAAACAATTAAAATTTATTTGAATATGCGAAAGTGGGCGCGCCATCACCCGTTTGTGTGTGTGAAGATGAGCGGTAAAAAATTGTTTTTGCGATAATAAATTAGTAATCAAATAGTTAAAAAATTCAGGTTCTAGTTTGGTTTGATTCTGCCATGGTGAGCGAGTCAAGCTGATATCGAAGTCTGCCACCCATGTTTTTCGGTGAAGATGGGCGGTAAAAAATGTATTTGGGGTAATAAATTAGCAATAAAAATGTTAAAAATGTGGTACTGATTTGGTTTGATTCTGCTATGGTGGACGGGCTAGCTTGATATCAAGCTAGCTCGCCACCCATTTTTTCGATGAAGATGAGCAGTAAAAAAATGGGTTTGCGGTTAGAAGATAGTTAAAAATTCTGGCACATAGTAGTTTGGTTTGATTCTGCTGTGGTGGGTGGGTCAGCTTGATGGACCTATTTTATTCACTTTCAGAATTAGCAGTATAGTATATAATCAATACTTTCTTCGAAATTTCTACTGTAAGGCTGTCTTTTATGTGTTAAAATAATTTTGAAAACTGAAAATTAACTTTCCACTGATATAAGAGCAAACAAAATTATGCACTTTTCTCACGCCCACTTCTGGAACTTCTTCACTCCCCTTCCCCCTCAAAAACAAATGTTGTACTATACGACCCATTTAACCACTGAACTGTGTTTTGTAAGCAGTAGATTTTTGCCTAACCTGTAGCATTCCTCGCCTGGATTACGAAAACGACGCGCCGCGGCGATAAGCCTCAACTTGTCAACAAGAATGCCCCAAGAATGGGTGCAATTGCCTAAAAATTACTGGCCGGAGACGAGCCTGAAACATCCCTTTTATGTTGCCTTGCTGAGCTCATGTTCGGTGTGTTGGATGAGAGATTTCGTTGCGTAGTCAGTTGCGTATTCGATCAGATAATACTACACTTTGGGAAATTCGGGAAAGTATTTGCTTTTCCGTTAAACACATTAAAAAATGGCAATTAAAATGTGATCAACAGAGTCGTATTTTACCAGCATTGGGGGCCCTTGGACCTAGGTTAATTTGGGGGGCCCTATTCTTATTTTCACCGACCCCCCTATTTCGATGCTGAAATATAAAAAAATCCTATCGATTCACATTGTATTCTATATATGTTTAATATTTTGAAAGTATATTTTAGTGTCTCAATTTAAGATTATTCAAACAAAAAATTTAAACATTTATGTAAGAATAACAGACTTATAATTACATTAAAAAAGACTACAAATTAAATACTTTATTTTTTATTGAATTGCAGAATATAAAATTAAAAAAGTTCAACCAGCCACATTTCATATATTATCCAACGATGCGTGACACATCACTCCGTCATACCCGTTTTTTGCGTATAGTTTAATCATACATCACATTTTATGTTATTTTATTTTTTGAAACCTAAGTGTTAAATATTTTTAAGAACTATCTGGGGCCCTTGAACATTGGGACCTTAGGCCCGGATCCTTCGGGCTCGTTAACATGACACTGGTGGTCATTCTTGAAAATTACTTCGTGTATATTAAATTAACATGAAGTGCCCTTTTAGAACATTTTAGTCACTATAAGATGCTTTCAGTGGATCTATTTTTTCATGATTCGTAAACATCTGCAATTAATTTCCACAACATCTTAAAAGAACTAAATAGTGTTTTGGAGAACTTCAATGATTTTGTCGAAGATGTTTCACAGCTTCTACCAGTGCTTATGTTTGTGTCTGATAAAGATTCGACATAAGAACCACAGGCATGGCATTTTACTTTCCCGTATACGTACGTATATACGATACTGGAAAAGTTATGTAATGCTGTGCGCAAAACCGGCAGATTTTCGTCAGAAAAAAATTCATTTCCATGCCCTGATAACGAAAAAGTGGATACATCCAGTTGCTAAATTAAGAAAAAAATCCTGTAACACGTGGTGCAGCCTGAATCCCTGTTTTGTGGGTCCTTGGTCACCGGAAAACAAATTGAAAGCAAAACGTTTGTCCGTCCGTCTGCCTGTGAAAAACACGCGACTAAACCGTTCAGGCGATTTTCCCCTTGAATTTGAAACCGATATTTTAATTTGGAGGGGATACTTTACATGAAGCCCCTAGGACATTTCAAAATTTTCAAAAAAATGGCGCCAACAATTGACTAAATTTTATTGTTGATAGTCTGAAGGTTATGTAAGAAAATGGCGCAGGTATAATTTTGGTTGAAAACTCTGTTTCTTCGAAAAATTTAAAAAATTTCGGCGTTTTCCGACAACTACAATTATGAAGATACAATTTTTTCTTAATAAAATGTGTTCATAAAAAACATCTTCAAATAATGCCATGTTCAATTTTTCAGAAACATGAGTATTTGTGCAAAATTTTGTGTCAAACATAGGCAATTTTATTTTCCAATTTTTTAAAGAAAATTGTCATTAGGGCGAGGCTTTACTGTTCTTTAATATTCTTAAAATAATATTTTTGTTCTACTATTGCGAAATCGGCAAGGTAAGAAAATGTCAAAAATATATTCTTCGGGCAGCGATAGATGGCAGTTGGCAAGAGTATGTGGCAAGTCCGAATAGCTAGCCGAGATTAAAGGAAATAGAAAACTAATAGGGGAAAGTCTGTGCTATTCGGTAGCACCACTAGTTTCTACTGTTCCCAGCGAGTTGTAGATACTGAAAAGAAAACATGTTCAAGAGGTCCGAAAAATGGGGTCATTAATACTTCTAGTTTTTCTGCGTGTACGCCAACCAAGTTAGTGGAGTAATTATCACAGTTGATGAACATGTCTAAATTGTTTAAAACATTTATTTTATTTTATCTTTTGTGTAAAGTTTAATTTCTTTATTGAAGAATAATTCACCTTTTTTTTCGAGAATGACGAAAGCTATATAGCGCCCCTTGAGAATGGCGCCCATGGCACGTGCCATGTCTGCCATACCCTAGATACGCCTCTGGTGTCAGGTCGCTCAGTTGCCACTGCCGAACACGGGGAACATTTGAGCATCGCACAGCGACTTCCCTGCCGCCGCGCCGCCCGCGGTTCTGCCTGTGCTGCGCTCGCAATGTGTACTGTGTTGTGATGAGTTGCGTTGAGGTTAGGCTTTTGTCGTATTTTTTACACTTTTACACGTATTTTTTGAAGTGTTTGTTTTCGTGTCTCGGTAACACGTGCTCAGTGGTTTGCGACCTGGCATCGTCGCTCCCCTCCACTCACAAATGTCAATCACCTTCTTAATTTAATCGGACTTTAGTTTCGCGCAGCATTAAATAAATTTCCCTATACTACGTATATCACTCCGTGTATACGTACGTATACAGGAAAGTAAAAAGAAAGCGTAAATATAAGATTGAGGAATCTAAGCCTTCTAAGCGTGTCGTCACAAAAATGGCTACCAGCATCAAGGGCTGACATATTGAGGTGGCCTTGATAGTATTGAAGCGCGGAACTGAAAATTTAATTGAATATCGAGGAATGTCTCATCTTGTAGATTATGACGTAAAAAATGTTTCTTTGAGGCCATTGGCTTCAAAGTTTTAGTTTTTAAGGCCCTAAAGCGCTTGGTTTAGGAGTTATTTGATGTAAAATTTGGCAAGTGTTGCGGGATGCATTTGACTTCAATATTTAGATGCGTTTTTTAAACAAATCCTTGATATTTTTAAAGTGTGTGTGTGTGTGTGTGTGTGTGTACACACACACACACACACACACACACAGACCATGCCATAAAAGAGAGACAAGAAAATGCAATGTACCATTTTCAAGTGAATAATATACTCTTAAACACAATTTTATTCCCAGATGACCAGATAATTTTTAGCACCTCACATGATTATCTCCAAATAGTGTCTCATCAACCTCAGATAATAGGGGAAAACTTTAACCTACGAATTTCATCAAAGCAAACGAAAACCACGGCAGTCCAGGGTAAAAATCCTTCAAGGCGTAAAATAGTAACTGATGGTAACGGTGTTGAGCAAGTAAATAACTACCACGGTTTCAATTTTTACTTTCCCGTATATACGGAGTAATATACGTAGTATAGGGAATGTTGAAGCAGAAAAATAAGCTTCAAAATGATGTGCTGGGAGAGCTATGATTTAGGATTTTGCTACATAGATTCTGGAATGTTCGGTCGATTTCTGCAAAACACACAATGGATTCCGTTTTGTTAGAAGATTTATATGAAGGAACAAGCATCCATTGAATAAATCGTTCACCTTCTCACCTGTTTCTCACGGGAATGCAACCTTCTTTCGTTAATTTTTCTGTAATACGTTTCGTTCAAGGTGGAAATAACAATGACCATATTTCCACCAAGGTTTCTCTCATTAACATTGCCCCGGTTCGCGTCGAAAAGGCAGTTATTCTTTAAAAAGGAGTGGAGTGACGACACTAGTACCAACTTTTGAGAGCTTAACCTGTTCTCATGGAACGTTAATACACGCTCATTGCAACTTGTTCCCTGTGCGAAAAACAAAACTGCTGTGAAGTTCCTGTTTCGGCGTTTGAATTTGGCGTATTGTAGGTTAAAACGGAAAACTCCACGCCGTTTTCTTTGTGAATACAGCGTTTTGCGGTAAGGACCAAATAGGAGCTGCCACCTGGTGGGATACTGAGCTAACAAGTAGATTCCGCCAACCTATTTCAAAATACTCAGAGCAAAAAACACTTCGCGCTCTTTTCGAAACCAGCGCGCGGGTGTTGGAGGGAATTCCGACGCGGTACGCTGGCGGTACGTGTAAAATGCAAATTCTGAGTTGGTAATTAAGGCCAACGATTGTTATTAATAACTTATCTCCCGGCACGGCGCCAAATTTGAATCATTTATGGATGCCTATGTGCCAACGAAAAGTTATGTAATGCTGCGCGAAAAACTGCGAATTTTCGGCGGAAAAAAGTGCATTGCCAGGCTTTGATAACGAATTAATGGTGCTACAGAATGGCACAGACTTTCTATTTACTTTGGTCTCTGCTAGCTATTCGAACTTGACACTCTTGCAAGCTGCCGTCTATAGCTGCCCAAATTACTTTTTTAAAACATTTTCTTAATTTTTTGGTTTTGTTATAGGAGAACGGAAATATTATTTTAAGAATATTAAAAAAACAGTGTAACCTCGTCCTAAATGGCAATTTCCTTTGAAAAAATTAGAGCCGTAGACCAAAGGAAATAGAAAACTAATACGGGAACGTCTGTCCCATTCCGTAACACCACTATCTTTTCTTCCTTGTGCCGCTATACCTTCTACCTACTACTTCACTAGCAGCTTTTGTCAAAACTGTTTTCAAGTCTTCGCATTTCTGATTTACATTTAAGCTGATAAGCTCTACGATCCAAGTAGTTCAGTAAACGTTTGCAGCCTTATACTGTCTTGTAATAAATGAATTTTGAAAGAGTGTTTTTTCATGCTGTTATGATTTGTAAATATTTTAATCCATTTGGCGAGAATATTTGGTAAATTTCAAGGACAGGGTTCGGCTCCTATTGACGCGCACGATTCGGTTCCGAACGAGTCACTCGCGGCGCCGCCACAGTGTGCCCGGCCACACGGCCACGTGGCCAACGCACTTTCGTGTGGAATCGTGACGCTTCGCTACCCATGTCCAAGTTGAGGACGAGGCCCTCGCGTTAACATAAAACATCCTTGAGTCTGTCCAACGCATAATTACCAACGCATTTTATGCAAATACTCACCTTAACTGTCGTTGGGCGAATAATTTTTTCTTATAATTCCAAGGAAATTCTTGATTTTTTCGCTTCCACTTTTCCCCACGATCCTTCTCCCTTTACTTAGTTTACGCAAATCCGCGAAAAATAAACCATTGTAATTCTCCATTACACATTCGCACCACACCGCACAATGCACAATGCTAGCACAAAGGCATTTTCCCGCTCCCTGAGTGATCCGTTCTCGTGGTCCGCGTGAGTGAACCATACGCAAGTGAACCGTGCGCCGTTGTTTTAGTGAGCCGAACCCTGTCCTTAAAATCAGCCGAATATTTATATGCGCCGCTATCATGAAGAGACCTGAGAATATGGCAAAGGTCCTGTAGACTCGTGTATCTGTTACTGGCTGAACTGGCTAAAGAGAATCTACCTCTCTGCCTGGTTGCGTAGTTCGCCTTACGTCAATGTGGCATTGACCGGTCTACGTCCATTTTCGAACACGAGTTCTCAGCAGGGCAGGACTAGGATGTTACTCTGGGATAGCAGGCACGCCAGACTTAATGCTCGTCTCGTTCGCACGGAGAAAATGCCCGTAATAGATTTGGGAAAGAAGTAAAATTCAGTTCGACATATCGCACGTTGACTTCGGGTACAGCAATTACCCGTATTATGATGTTGCCCGCATGCGTTAATTTATGCGTAAGCAAAGCCGTCGCATTTCCGTGAAAAAAGTCCAATCTCTTTAAGTTACTGGTGCCTCCTTGAGGAGAACCGAAAGTGGCACGTCCGCCCACGACGGAAGCCGGAGAGCAATTCGCTTTTCGTTCTAAGAGCAAATTTTGAAGTTAATTTCGAAAGCATTCCGATTGGTTGTCTCAGTGGGCGTCGATGCTTGCTTTTGTGATGGCCTCGTCCGATGAAAATATAGTTCGCCACGATAAATAATTGAAATTATGGAGTGCAGTGCTATGTACTCTTCTGTAAAAATTATTTTTTATAAACATTATACTGAATTTACTTTTTGCGTGAATAGTATTAAGTTTATTTTAAAGCCGAGTCTTGAATGTGAGATGCGTACTGGTGCACGTGTTTCTCCTGTTCTGTGAGATAAGGTGACGAGCTGTCATCGAGAGCATTCCATAGTTCCGTGCTTTGCGTTTTATCAATTTATTTTTTAAAATATAATTACACGGGTGCCAACCATGAGAAGCTGTGATGTCTCAACGACAGCCATAAAAAAACAAACAATTTACCAAGAGGCGCAGCTGAACAGCTATCGCGGTGGAAAGATACTTCTCTGAATTACATGTGATGTTCCATTGTTTAGCGAACTGTCACTTTGGCTCATTCGTGGCCAACGAAAGATATTCTTTTTCGTTGGCCACTGCGGCTTCTTCTATACTTGTAGATAATATTGTACTTCAGCTTCTGGGTCAATGACCCCATGTCGATCAGATTTTTATACAATCAGATTTTTCCCTGATCCCTTGAGCAAATGCTGATATAACCCCTGTTTTTGCGTCTGGATGAAAATGCAGCTTCACTGTGCGCACGTTTTGTTGAGCTCTCCTTTTGCTAGTAGTGGTACGACTAAACTTGGGTTTTTATTTCTTGGCGCATGGGGGTTTATCTTCACAATGGAAAATCTTACGATAGGTCGCGTCGTTCTCGTCGTGCCGCTTGGAGTCGCATGGTCGCGATTGTATCGAGCAATGATGGGATCGCTGATTTATATAGAGCCGGTGTGTGTGTGTGTGTGTGTGTGTGTGTGTGTGTTTTATTTTGTTATATACAATACAAAAAATTCAAATTGCAGTTCCTTTACCGATGCAAATACATTTTCTATAACTCGGGGACAAAAATGTCTAGTTTTCAAATGTTGCTAAACTCGTTTTTTTTAAACTTTTACTTATTATTAAACTATTTATAATTAAAACGTAGGAAAGAGATTTTGGAGCTCAAACAAACGTGCGCAAATCATACTTCTTCCTTGTACGTCTCATACATTTTTGACTGTTCTTTGAGTAAATAAATCGAATTAAATCAACACTTTAGTTTTACAAAGATGTGGGTTTGGGGATTTTTTTTTACATTTTAAAACAATTTGCTATCATAATAGAAAAATATGTACTTATAAAGTAAGTTCCACATTGTTATAAATGTGTACATGAAACATCCATGCCTATGTAAATCAATTTTAAAACATTATTACAATTAGGTATTTCACGAAAAAGTTTGTGCGGCCCTCACTACAAAGTTACAACACTAAGATTATTGTTGTCTTATCTTCTTTTATCATCGTATTACTATGGTAATTCATTTCTGTATCACTGTAGTAATGATATTTCAAATAAAATAACTTAAAAACAATGTATTAGGATAATTAGTATCAGTACACTGTATCTGTCAAAATTTATGACAATGCTTTTTGTATCAGTGACTCTCTTATTAAAAAGCGATCACAGCGGTAGAAGAAGGAACTTTTCAGACTGATTTGAACTGGATTGTGGCGAATCTAGATTACTAGTTTCACTATAGAACCCCTCTGGTGACAGTCAAATGTGAGTCAAACACATGCGGACTTTCGCGGGGAGAACGGAGGGTAGCAAGGAAATTTTGGTTGTCAATAGTTCCGCGATACCGTAATATTGGTTACTGGTTACTTCGTATCGAGAGCGCAGCAGAACTGCGCAATTACGTAGCGCTGCCGCAAGTTACATCGTGTTGAACGATCAATATTTTGGACTGAGAAAATAACAGTGAACAACTGGTGATTCACTCTCGTATATTTCTTCACAGGAATTTTGTTTGAAACATTGTCATGTCGTTATTCGCTACAGCATCGCGCAAATTACCAAGTGCTTTACTACGGATAAGATCTGGTAGCACACCAGCTGTATTTTACCACGAAAAGGTGAAAAAAGTTGCTTGTGCGACGTACTTTCCCCTAGATAGAACGCATATTGATTATTATTTGTGTTGTAGGTTTTAGATCATTATGAAAATCCTCGCAATGTTGGGTCACTTGACAAGAATGATCGACGAGTGGGTACAGGATTAGTTGGTGCTCCAGCTTGTGGTGATGTAATGAAATTACAAATAAAGGTGGATGACAATGGTAAAATTATTGATGCCAAATTCAAGACCTTCGGCTGTGGCTCTGCTATTGCATCTAGCTCTTTGGCCACAGAGTGGGTGAAGGGAAAGACTGTAAGTCTCGCAATTTGTATTTTAATTTTCAATATTTGTAATGTCAAGTAGAATATGTAATGGTACTTAATGTTGGGAAGACCTCATCTTTTAATTTCTCACAGGTTGATGAAGCTCTAAAATTGAAGAATACTGATATTGCTAAGGAATTGTCACTTCCACCTGTGAAACTTCATTGCTCTAGTAAGTATTTTTTTCTGAAAAATGTTGTGTAGTGTTAGATGGTTTGGAGTGCATTACTTTGAGTTTGCCCTTTAAATTCTACTTTACTGAAAATGTTCATCAGAACATTCAGCACAATTTATGTAGTGTTCTTGCATTAGTTCCGTTAGGTGTTTTATTGTAAGGTCAATAAAAAACAGCTAATCCCATGATAAATGTTCCATTTCAGCCCCCTGCCCCCTTCCTTTGAGAGTTAAATAAAAGGAACTATAGACTATTTGGATGAAAATGTATGCATATCTTAATACAAATTTTATAAATGAAACCAACAGGCCTCTCAGCCATTTGCTTTTCTCATTTTTTTGGACTAGTTTTGTGGTACCCTCACCTTCCTCCCTTTTTTAGAAAAAAAGAACTAGTCTCGCATCTTTTAGAAACAATTTAATTTTTTAAATAATCAGTATAATAATGCTTTCTAAAATTAAGTTATAAATATTGAAAAAAGTCGTCACAGCTGGAAACGTGTGTTAGGGAAACTATAACGTTCAGGAAGAAGACAGGACAAGTGAATGGATTAGTGAACTCGTTGGGAGGGGGTAGTAAAGAAGGGCATGAGATACAGCACACACATGGGCAGAGGAAGTTATAGGAGTATTATGCACCTAAGTGGTCAGAAGATCCTGCGTTAATATGTTATAGTACTTAACTATGGTCACAGTAAAAAATAAACAGTTCTAGGTCATCAAAGAGTTTCACAATTTACTACAAGTTTCAGTGATTATTTGGATGAATACATTTACATTTCCTTTTACAGTTATCAGTAAACCATGTTAGGGTCACATAATTGGCATTTGAAGATGACAGTTTCTCTTGGTGATGTTTTGGTTTCATCTTGCTGTAATACAAAGTTCATTGCGTTGCCTGGTACTTGACTACT
Source organism: Acheta domesticus (assembly GCA_031308135.1). Classification (NCBI taxonomy): domain Eukaryota; kingdom Metazoa; phylum Arthropoda; class Insecta; order Orthoptera; family Gryllidae; genus Acheta; species Acheta domesticus. The sequence continues at coordinate 38,008,703 of JAHLJT010002406.1, forward strand.
TATTACTGTTGAATCATCAAGTGCAATAGTGCCCTATCTTCTTCTTCACTGAACTGAACACTGAGGATTCTTCCACTGAATATTATCTTACTATCCTCAGAAATGTGTTAAATTTCGTATATCTGAAAAACGTATATCTGAATTAAAAGGCTTGCTTAAAAAGCATATTAATAAAAATATATTATGATTTTTAATTGTTATGTAACCATTATGAGGAAATTGTTTATTATGAGATATTTCATAGTTGGCAGTTAATGTGTTCGTTTGAACATTCATTTATAGTTTGAAATAAATTATATAATAAACAAAAATTAAGGTCAATAATTTGTAACTTCATCTAACACAAAAGTAGTGGATTTTTAATTATTAATAGTATTAGTATTAGTATTATGTATAAAGATACATGAAATGATTTGGAGAAATTTATTAAAAAATTGAATATGAAACATAAACTTTTAAAATAAAAATATTGATGAGGAGCTTCAAAAGTTATTCATCTCCTTTTCTAAGAAACTTCAAGATGGTGTAAATTATTTTGAGGAAATTGGGTATCTGATAATTTATCTTTAGAAATCAGTAGTACAGCAATCGCTGATCTGTTGTTTAATTCACTAAATGTATTAGAAACAGTAAATGGCCTTCTTGAAGCATGAAAAGCCTTTTTAAGAAGATTCTTAAATTCTCATACAAATGTCGCAAACTGAAGATACTTTTATTTTTCATTATTTATGGTTATTTATATATAGTAAATAAAAATAATAAAATAAATAGTAAAGAATAAAATAATAATAAAAGTATACATTTAGGTGTTTGTGAACATGTGTTCATCTTCTAATTTTAGTGTACTATTAGTATTGGAAGGTGGTCTGATTGTGATAAATACAAGACATGATGTAGTTTGTGTTTTTTGTTCTAGTGCTTGCAGAAGATGCCATTAAAGCAGCATTATCAGATTACAAAATCAAGCAGGAGTCCATTAATGAAGAAAAGGCTAAATCCATGTAGTCGTAAAAGCTTACATTCTGATTTTAGAAGACTGCACATTTACTCCAAAACTTTATTTTAGAATAAACCTGATCGCATGTTGCAGAGTTGAGATTAAATAGAAAATCAAATGCTTTCTTTATTTCGTATTCTTAAATTTGCTTTTGAAGAAAACAGAATTTTCCTGAAAAACTTTGTGTCAAATTAGTTCTTATTTATATTTCTTTTAAAAATGAGACTCGTAGTAGGTTTAGAGATTATCAGCAAAAGCTGCATAACAGTATCATTAAAAATTGTTGCTGGAAATATATTGTGAGGAAAATAAAGTTATTAATTTATTTTGTAGAATTCTACCGATGTGTTTTTTATCTTCAACTCCATCGTCATGTTGGTTAAGAACGAGTAATGCAAATTTTCCTGTTATGATTATGTGAATCACAATGTTTTAAATTAAGAGTAGGATTTGGCTAATAGAATACTAAGCTCTATCCTAGGCCTCCAATACTTCTAAATCAAATTTCATATTGATACATAAACGTGAAAATGTATAAGAATTTTTGAAATTGTTAATATTGAAGTTTATTTATATTTTTATTACACATATTCGATGTTTTTAGAGAGTCTCATAGTTCAGTGAAGCTTAGGGACACTTCTATGTAAATATTAGTAGTTTCCAGTGTTATTTTCTTGACTAAATAAATTCTGTTAGAAATACTGACATTGGCATTTTATTTTGTATAAAATTCCCATGAATTTATTTTCCCTGTAAACTTTCAGGGACAGAGTCAACCGATCGTATTGAGGGGAGTCATCAAAAATTTTTGTTAAATAAAATTATTATACTGTGATTTTTCTAACTGCTCCTCACAGTGGTCTTCACGGTGGAATATGTCACGGTATTTCGCGGCGTTCTTCGTCGTGTCGCATGGTCGCGACCGTATCAAGCAGTGCTTGCGATCATGCGACTTCTAGCGATACGACGGAGAAAGGCGAAATGCCGTGTGATATTCCATCGTGGCCGTAGAGGCAGATTTAGAAAAATCGCACTACCTGGTCTGTAATATTTATGTTCTGAAGATATGATGCTACACAAAATGTTTGCTTAAATTACATAATTCGAACAAATATTTAAATCAATTTTGCACAATAAGGTTAAAAAAACTAGGCCGGGGGGGAGTTGGGCGAAATTCCGCTTTTTGGGTTCCCTAATGGCTCTCTCTCGCGGACAAAAATTGCCTTCGCGGAATACCGCCCAATGGGCGGAAATACATAGAAACATGTGGGGCGGGTTTTCAAATTACGACGAAATTTTCAAAAAAAACGACGTAAGTGATTTTGATTGTTTAGTTTTTCTTAATGATTTTTCGTTAATCACTTGTTAATTCGTTCAATTTTACTTTCAGAAGTGTGATGTTAGCTTTTAGACCTCTAGTATATGGTGTATTCTAAAAGTCATAGGGTCTTTGACGTGCACAACATGAGTATAAATATATCACATTGGCGGTATTTGCAGTTAATTTTAGAACACGCGATTTAAAATTAGTCATCTATTGGAAGTACGGTGTCACATTTTCCGTGAAAGAGAAGGAAAATAGAGAAGGGGAAATGAGTCAGCAAGGGAAAAGAGACACAGAGGGGGAGAAGAGATACAGATGGAAAAGAGAGAGGGGGGAAAATGAGACAGGAGGAGAAAGACAGAAGGGTAGGGAGAGGGGAAAAAGAGGGGGGAGAGAGGAATATTTCCTCAATTATTTCTTCTGCGGCAGCAACGCGCCGGGTATCTGCTATTTTTAAATATTAAATAAATTATTATTACAATAAGTTTTTCACATAACGTATTAATTGCAATGTTCACAAATAAACAAAAAATAAAACTAATCAAGCATTTCATAGGGTCACTATCTTAAAAAAGAACTTCAAATTAAATTATTTTAATGCAAATTCAAACTTTCGGCTTGGAAAGTTAAATTTTTCTAATTGGGCGAATGTACAGCCATCTACCGGCGGATGTTTGTACGACGCATCTGACAACCCAGGCTCAAGCTGGTTTGAAGTTGCACTGTCGTGGTTTGTAGCTTTATTTCTCGTATTATACTGCGATTTTTCTAACTTTGCCCCTCAAGACCCGTCTTCTCGATGGAATATATCACGGATTTTGCATCTTTCTCAGTCGTGTAAGGTCCGATTAAATTAAGAAGGTGATTGACAGTTCTGTGTGACGTCAGAACGCCTTTCCCGTTTCCATGGCAGCTGCCAACCAGAGAGACAAAACGTGACGTGTCAGGTCGCTCAGTTGCCTCTGCCGAACACGGGGAACATTTGAGCATCGCAAGCGACTTCCCTGCCGCCGCGCCGCCCGCGGTTCTGCCTGTGCTGCGCGCGCAATGTGTACTGTGTTGTGATGAGTTGCGTTGAGGTTAGGCTTGTGTCGTATTTTTTACACTTTTACACGTATTTTTGAAGTGTTTGTTTTCGTGTCCCGGTAACACGTGCTCAGTGGTTTGCGACCTGGCAAACGTCGCTCCCCTCCACTCACAAGTGTCAATCACCTTCTTAATTTAATCGGACCTTAGTCTCAGCTAGATTTCACATTATCGCGATTGTATGAAATAGTACCTCTATGAAAGTAATGCTTGCGATCATGCGACTTCTACCGGCAACACCGAGAAAGATGCAAAATGCCGCATGGTATTCCATCGTGTTCATAGGGGCTTGAGGGGCAGAGTTAGAAAAATCGCACTATACTTAGGTTTTTCGTTCTTGACCCACCAAGGTCACACACGAAAAATGGAGAGAGAAGACTTTCTCCAATAGGGAGCTTCTGTGGTATGACGTGGAAGCTCCCTATTGAAGAAAGCCTTCCCTTTCCATTTTTCGTGCAGACCTTGGTGCGCCAAGAACGAAAAAGCCAGGTATATAGTCCTTGTATATATTCACTCAAAGGCTCGCGAATAAGGGTTGGGTGGACTTGTAGCGCATCCTGACGACATATCATGTTAGAGAATATAATTCGCTATTTTTAGGACAAGGTATATCCACTTCTTCGTTACCAGGGCTGTAATAGAAGTTTTTCTGTCGAAAATTCGCAGTTTTCCCGCAGCAATACAATACTTTGCAAATACTGCATAAGCAGTAGCGAGAAAATATACTTCGGTTATTCTTTCTTGGCGCGTGGGGCTGTGTTATCAAAATGGAATATCTCACGCTATTTCTTGTCGTTCTCAGTTGCCCCGCTAGGAGTCGCATGATCGCGACTGTATCGAGCAGTGCTGATCATGCGACTCCTAGCGGCACAACCGAGAACAAGAAATACCCCATTTTGATGACACACTCCCACGCGCCAAGAAAGAAAGAAAAAAATATAAACAAAACAAAAGAATAAAGCAAAATAGTTTTGTTTCTTCTTATACATTACATTCTGCATCAACTGTACAAAAAGTTTGAAGTGTGAAATTTTGAACTCATTATCACAGAAAACTTTTGAGTTTTCGAGAAACTTTGTATCCTTGGGAACCTTTCTCATCGTGCGAGCTGGGTTATCAGATATGTTGCGAGCTCTTTCTCAAACACCACTACAGAATTTCCCCAAGGAAACAAAATTCCCCAACTTTGAAACTAAAAATATTCTCCAAATTACGCACCAACATAAACGGTCCCTGACCATTCCATCGGCAGTCATCTTAAATTCAAATAATTCAAGCCAACCAATTATCATTCTCTGAGCTTCTCGAAGCCGCATTATATCTTCGTTTTTCTCATATTTTTTTACTCGCCCGTATACGATACGTACATACGTATAGTATGGGGAAAGTTATGTAATGCTGCGCGAAAAAACGCGCATTTTAGGCAGAAAAACTCTTATTAGAGGGTCCCTGGTAACGAAAAAGTGTATAAATCCAGTTCTAAATTAAGAAAAAATATCCTAACACGTGGTGTAGCCAGAATCCTTATTTTGTGCGTCCTTGATACCGAGAAACCAATTGAAAGCAAAACGTCTATCCGTCCGTCCGTCTGTCTGTGAACAACGCTAGCAACTAAACCGTTCGGCCGATTTTCTTCAAAATTGATACTCCCCCAACGATCTGAATAATCTCGCGTTCCCTTGATTTTTAAACCGATATTTTAATTTTGGAGGGTACTTTAAATGAGAGCCGGGGTAGCTCAGTGGTAGGGCACTGGCGTCCTGACCAGAAGGACCCAGGTTTAAGTCCCGACGGAGGCTGGGGTTTTTATCCGGTGCTTTTCCTTGAGGGTGCTTTATCGGTGGCGGTTTTATCGGTGCTTTCCCTTCAGCCTCACTTTCCAAGTGAGTGCCAGGAACTTTCCTGGGGGTAAAGGAGCGTTGTGCTCGCCACACAACCTCCTCCTTGTGCCGACGGCGACGGAAAGGTGAAGCCCTATTCTTCACCTCCCCTTAGGCCACATCGGCCTGTGTGCTTTCTATACCTATACCTTTACCTTTTTTACTTTCTCGCCTTACGAATACTTCGTAAGAAGAGAAAGTTATGTAATCGTCGGAAAACGGGGAATTTTCGCCAGAAAATCTCTTATAGCAGGGGTCTGGTGACAAAAAGTGGATAAAACCTGTTGCTAAATTTAGAAAAAAAATCCTCTATCTCGTGGTGTAGTCAAAACCCATGATTTGTTGCTTCTTCATACTTCAAAATCGATTGACGGCATTCCGTCCGTCTGTCCGTCTGTCCGTCCGTCCGTCTGTCCGTCTGTGGTCAACGCTAGCGCCTAAACCGTTCGGTCGATTTTCTTCAAAATTCATATTCACCGATGGTTTTTACTCGTCTCAAGGCCTCTTGAATTTGAAACCGATATCTTAGTATTTGTGGATACTTTACATGAAGCCCATTTTGAGATTTTGTAAATTTAAAAAATGGCTCCAAATTTTTTATTATATTTTGTTGTTGAATAGTGCAAAGAACGTTGAAGGGAATGACGTAGACATCATTTTCGTTGATGGGCCCTATTTTTCGAAAATTGCAAAAAACTATTTAAAAAGTGCAAAATTGAAGATAGAGATTTTCGCCTCAGGCAAAGTCGGTTGTACAAAATTAGCACTTCAAATAAGGTCATGTACCATTTTTTGGAAAAACGAATAGTTTTTGCGTAAATTGCGATTCAAATTGACAAAAAAAACTTTTCTCAAAAACCGCTCCAAAATTTTTTCTTGAAATTTTCTGCACGTGTGTAAGAAGGGAAGGTAAATATATAAATAAACTAGTGGTGCTATAGTATGGCACATACTTTCTCGCAGTAGTTATTTTCCAAATGCCGATCATCCGATAAATTGTGTGGAGTAAGCAGTTCACCACTGCCTTTCTTGGTCATGTTTTTTGAAAGACATGTTTTTCGCATGTTGACAATTACCGCCTTCCTAATGATAGAACTGATACAAGTACGTTTTGACTGAAATATTAGCAGTTGTTCCGCAAGTGGGTCTCGTAGTGCTGTTGGTTAATGCACCTTCGGGTTGAGATCTTCAATAAGGAAGGTACCGAGTTCGATCCCCGAGGGGAATTTTAATTTGATGAATTTGATGTTGCAGGAAAAAAACATTGAAGAGTGTAAATACTTTATTGAAAATCATTTGAAGTACTTCTACTCACGAATAGATTCAATATAGATAAGTAGACAGGACTTGTCTGTGTCTTCCCTAATTGCGTCTTTTAAACAATTTTTCAACTCTGTTATTCGATTTCTGAAGCATATGACAAGTCAAATCAACCGTTGTCTAGTATATATCTGCATGAACCAATTTAAGTAAAATTATGAGCATTTTAACGCTAAATTGTAATACAATATAACAAGAAGGCATTCGATGAACTTTGATATCCCTAACGGTTCCAAAAATTCTTATGACTTTTTCGCCTTACGAATACTTCGTTAAGCGATTCACCGCTGCCTTTCTTGGTCATGTTTGAAAGACATGTTTTTTGCATGTTGAATATTACCGGCTACTAATGATAAAACCCAAACAATTACGTTTGACAAAAATATAACTAATTGCGAGAAATGTACTGGAAATGTCTGTATATATTTCTTCAAATTTTTAACCTTTAACAATTTTTTACTTCTCTTCTTGGATTTGTAAAGCGTATGTACCATCGTATCGATTGTTTCTTTATAATGCATTTACCATTTTTTTTAGGTCTGTTGTATTCTTTCGTGGCTCTGTTCGGCATAGGCGGTGTTGGTGTGGCGTAGTGTTGTAAGTGCTGGTTCGTTGACTTTGAGTCGTGCCTCGCTACGGAAAACGTTTGCTGGTATAATGCACTTTTGCTGGTTGATGAAGTAGTGGAATAGCAATAAGGACCTATAGAGGCACAGCGAGAAAGTATGTGCGTTGGAAGCACCACTAGTTTTTACTTAAAATGAAGCCCCTGGGACATTTTCAAAAAAATGGCGCCAACAATTTTGACTAAATTTTGTTGTCGGATAGCCTCAGAGAATTTCGCTTGAAAACTCTGGATTTTCGAAAATTGCAAAAGTTTGAATTTTTGTCGGCGTCTTCTTCCAACTATAAAATTGAAGATAGAGATTTTTCCTCCAAATAAAATTTCTTCTCCAAAGTGAGTTCTTTCATTAAGGTCATGTCCTTTTTTTGAAAATTTTAGTAGTTTTTGCACAATATTGAGTGAAATATGTGCAATTTAAAAAAATACAAAACCAAGATTTTCTCAAAAACGGCTTAAACATTTTTTAAAACTTTTCGTAGAGTTAGTACTAAATGTACTCTATGAGATGACATAAACGCTATATTGCTCTATTCTTTTCTTTTTTCAAAAATTGCAGAAATGTATATTTTTACTTGCCTCTCACGTCGTTAATATATACATTAGCGTTGATTGGTTGACATTATTATATTAATGAGTACATGATCTTTAAATAATGTCAAGTAAAGTCTCTCGAGAACTCAACCGTTTTGTGTGAAAACTAGCTCAAAATTCCGCATTTTCAGAAACGCCCAAACGCCATTTTCTCATAAATGGTTCCAATTTTTTTCTTCAACTGCACTAACTTTTGGAGCGGATAGTGCTAACTGCACTCTTTAATATGACGTAAAGTTCGTGTAGGGATATTTTTTGTTTTTTCAAAAATTACAAAAAAATGTAAATTTTTTGAAAGGTTTCTCAAATCTTTAATATGCACACTACCAGCAATTTGTAAACATTATTGTTTTGAATGTAAGTGGTTCAAATGACTTCAAATGAAGTTTTTTGAAAACTCAGAACATTTTCTGTGAAAAAGAGCTTCAAATTTCGAACTTTTAGTTGCATTTAAACGCCATTTTCTTAAAAATGGCTACAAATTTTTAAATAAAATTGCCATTTAGAATGAGGTTTTTGTGTTCTGTAATATTCGAAAATTAATATTTCCGTTCTACCATAAGGAAACCGAAAAATTAGGAAAATGTCAAAGAAATGTACTTTGGTACTTTGGGCGGCGATAGATGGCAGCTGGTTTTCTCAATATTTATCAAAACTACATCTTCAAATAAGAGCATGCTTAATTTTTTTAAAAATACGAGTAGTTTTTCTATAATTTCCTGACAAGCATAATAGCATGCTGCAAATTTACTGCGCTTCAGACAGCCGGATGCGTCGTAAATTAGAATTTGCAACTTTGTATATTATTTCTTTGTTTGTTTTTACATTTACATTTGTTTGTTTTTACATTTGTTTGTTTTTACAATTAATAATTAACAAAACCACTACTCGACATGAAATTGAAACAAAAGATTTAGGATACAGTGACCACGATGCACAAATTCTTACCATTATACGAAATGCGAAAAATGACACAATAAATAATACACGTATGAGTAGAGTGTTTTCTAAAAGTAAAATAAAATTATTCATTGATTACTTGCTGCAGGAGTCATGGGACGCAGTTTATAATACTATTGATACAAACGATAAATATTATTCTTTTTTTTCAACGCTTTCATTTCATCTTAACACTTGCTTTCCTCTTCAGAAAAGAAAATTAAATATTTCACGCAAAAACAATTCTTGGATAACACAAGGGATTAGAACATCATGTAAAACAAACGAATTCTATCTTTCATTTCTAAGCATCATAACGTATCTCAAGATTTCCTCCTGTACTTTAAAAAATACAAATCATTGTTAAGAAAAGTCATAAGGCAGGCTAAAATCATGAAACACGATCAGGATATTTTGAACTCAAATAACAAAACAAAATCAATGTGGGATATAGTAAAAAATGCGACCAAACCAACTAGAAACCTTATAGAGAATGTTGTTTTAAAAGATAACGATAGAGATGTGAACGATCCGGTAACAGTGGCTAGTTTCTTTAACCAATACTTTTCGAGAATTGCTGTCGATCTCACTAAGGGTTTTCAGCCACAAAATTCAACATCTGACGTTTCCCTAAAAGTCTTAGACACTATGTTCGTTTCCGAAACCTCTTCCTATGAAATTCTCAAAATAATCGGTAAATTAAAAAATAAATATTCGGCCGGTTTAGATGAATTTCCGGATTGTTTGTTAAAGACGTGCGCGCCAGCCATTATACACCCGTTAACTCACATATTTAATGCATCCTTATGCACCGGAATTTTTCCAGATATTTTTAAAACAGCTAAGATTAAGCCGCTCTTCAAAAAAGGCAACAAAAATGAAGTTCAAAATTATCGGCCAATTTCTCTTTTGTCAGTTTTTTCAAAAATATTAGAGAGACTTTTTTATGTGCGAATGGAAACCTTTCTGAATAAACACGACGCGTTTTCAAATTGCCAACATGGATTCCGGAAATCAAAATCTACGGAAACAGCCATTTTTTCTTTTCTTAAGGATGTTGCCTCATCATTGGATCAAAACGAAGCAACTATTGGAATATTTTTAGATCTTTCAAAAGCTTTTGACGTCATTGATCATAACATTTTACTTTCAAAATTACCTTCGTATGGAATCCGTGGTATTGCTCTAGATTGGCTATGTTCGTACCTTAAACAACGATCTCAGAGAGTAGAAATACCTTACTGGAATGATGGAACTTTATGTACACACCTTTCCGGTTCTTTGCCAATTGTACGTGGAGTCCCGCAAGGATCGATTTTAGGCCCTATTCTCTTCCTATTATACGTAAATGACATGCCCTTAGCGATTCGAAACGGAAGAACAGTTCTCTTTGCGGATGATACAAATATTCTTTGCAACAAAGAAACCGTAAATAGTACAATATCAGACGTTTCAAATTGGTTCCGTAATAACAAATTAAAAGTAAATGAAAAGAAAACAGTTTCAATGCAGTTTTCCATATCAAATAAAAAATTCTGTACTCCATTGAAAATGAACGGTGTGCCATTGACTGATGTTAATGTAACAAAATTTTTAGGTCTATCAATTCAGTCAAACCTCAAATGGAATGCCCACTTAAATGAGTTGAACACAAAATTAAGCTCATTATGCTACGCGTTCAGAATTCTTTCAAATTCCGTCAGCCTTCATACAGCTCGTTGTGTATATTTTGCCAATGTTCACTCCCGCCTGAGATATGGCATAATATTTTGGGGAAACACATCTTATAGTTCACAGACTTTCAGATTACAAAAAAGAATTGTACGAATAATAAGCAAATCCAACCCACGTGATTCTTGTAAGTCACTCTTTATTAATCTAGGAATTTTACCATTACCTTGTCTCCTGATTTACGAATCAGTAGTTTTTGTCAAAAATGACTTACTTAAGGACGGGAATATATTTTCAGCAAACGCCGATGTCTATAAGTATAACACACGACGTAGTAATCATATTCATCAGGTGGCAGTATCAACAGCTCACTACAAAAAATTCACATACAATTCATGTACATTACTCTACAACACTTTGCCAGAAGACATTAAACGATTAAATTCCATAGAAAAGTTTAAGTCCCAAGTAAACTCTTTTCTGCTGCATAACTGTTTCTATACAATTCGAGACTATACCGAGCATCAAAAAGGAAAGTAGAATTAATTTTAACAATGATAGTTAATGTAATTATTTATCATTAGGACTGTATAATTCTAAAGAACCTGTAACAAGTATTGTACCACAGTTTCTGGGTTGATGGCCCCCATCTCGATCAGGTTTTTCGTCCAGTTTCCCTGATCCTTGAGCAAATGCTGAGATGGTCCCTTGTTTTGCTTCTGGACATAAATGTAACTTCATTATTTGTGCACGTCTTCTGAATTTCAGTGGGAAATATAGTTATTCAAATTATCGTTTTTCATATTATCGCGGCAAAAAGTATTATTCTTTCATGAAGAACATGAGGGTTCAGGGCAGAAATTTATAGCTAATTTACCTTTGAAAATATATTTTATTATATAGGAGCGAATATTTTGTCAACAAAACTCGAAAAAAACTCTCTTTTCTGTATTCAAAATTCGACTAGAATATGGTTTAGGATAGAGACCACAGAATTATGAAAACGTGCACAAAATTCACTTCTCCCCATAGCTCGTCATACGCAGTTTTTAACTGTTTTTGACGTAATAAATAAATAAATAAATAAACATTCTACCTGTTATACATTTACACATAAATCTTTAAAGAAATTATTTCTTTTCAAATATTGGAAATAAAAATTGCTAGTTCTTTAAGGGAGTATCGACAATACAGGAACGCAACAATTGAATTCCGTTCCGATATCGCGAATTTCTGTGAATTACATGTCATTGTTGTGACTTGATAGAGATATATGGTATCAGACTTCTTTTTCCAATACAAGTTTACAAAACTTTTGTATTATATTTTTATGCAGTTTCAGCGAATTATTCAAGCAATGCTCAAAATTTTTACTAATTTGTAAATTACTTAGAAAAGTTCAATTGACAGATTAACAACTTATGTGTAAAATATTCATACCGTGCTAAACATCTCCGGCAACATAATTCTACAGTTTTTCAGCGAATTATTCAAGCAATGCTCAAAATATTTACTAATTTGTAAATTACTAGTTGTGAAATACACATAGTTTTTCATATTCACATAATACTTACTAATTTGTAAATTACTAGTTGTGGAATTCACATAGTTTTGACAACACTGCGATGGAAATAGTGAGTTATTTGCACTGTGTAAGATATATAGGTGTGTTCACTCCCAGTCTAAAACTGAAGCTCATGTTAGGCTAGTTCTTACAGTTCTGGCATATAAGTTCTGCGATCTTTGGGTCTCGTTTGGGCAATGATTTGGGGTGATTGGTAACGTAATGTGTAACAGCCAGAGTTTCAGATGTCTTAAGATACATCTGAACGTCTATATCTTACTCCGCGACCCAAACCTATCGTGCGCACCGTACGGACAAGGGAGGAACTATCCTCAAACTGGCTTCAGAAAATTTGTCTCAAAGACTGCTAGTTGATACACCTATATATCTTAAACCGGGGTTAAGTGCTTCTTGGTTGAATTGGACGTTTTCAAATAATAGCTAAGATGTAAGTAGGGCAATATTTCAATTCTACATAGCTGCTTCCGATAATACGGGAAAGTATGTGCTGTTGTAGCACCACTAGTTTCTCTATACCGGTCGCTTGTTTGTCTCTTTTTGAAACAAAAAATAAGGGAAAACAACGTCTATTGTTTCTTTTTACTTTCCCGTATACGTACGTATACACGGAGTGATATACGTAGTATAGGGAAAGTTATGTAATGCTGCGCGAAAAAATGGCCAATTTTCGGCGGAAAAAAATTAATTGCCGGGCCGTGAAAACGAATAAGTGGATAAAACCAGTTGCTAAATTAAGAAAAAAAATCCTCTATCTCGTGGTGTGGTCAAAATCCATGATTTGTTGCTTCTTTATACTTAAAAATCGATTGACGGCATTCCGTCCGTCTGTCCGTCTGTGATCAACGCTAGCGCCTAAACCGTTCGGTCGATTTTCTTCAAAATTGATATTCCCCAGTCGATCTGATTCTAGTCGAAGCTTTGTGATTTTGAAAAAGATTCTTTAAAATTTGGGGGTACTTTATATGAAGCCCTCCGGGGATTCTCAAATTTTCTCAAAAACGGCTCCAAATTTTTTCTTTAAATTTCTTGTATGAATAGAGGAAAATACACTTTTTAACATGGCATAGGTCCGATTTTCACGTACAGCTCTGAATTTTCGAAAATTGTGAAAGTTTGAATTTTTTTCGGCGTCTTTCTCCAACTACAAAATTGAAGATAGAGATTTTTTCTTCAAATAAAATTTGTTCTGCATATTGAGTTCTTTAATAAAGGTCATGTAAATGTTTTTCACAATTTTGGTAGTTTTCGTGCAATATTGCGTGCAATATGTGCAATTTTAAAAAATTACAAAAACAAAATTTTCTCAAATACGGCTCCAAATTTTTCTTTAAACTTTTGGTAGGGATAGTGGTAAATGTACTCTATCAATGACATAAAAGCCATTTTGGTCTATCGGTTGGTTTTTTCAAAAATTACCAAAATGTAAATTTTTTTACTTGTCTCTCACGTCGTTAATATTTACATTATCGGCGATTTTTTTACATTATTACATTATTATATTTACGAGTATATATGCTTTAAATAATGTCAAGTAAAGTTTCTCGAAAACACTACCGTTTTCTGTGAAAAGTAGCTCAAATTTCGGCATTTTCAGAAATGCTCAAACGTCATTTTCTCGTATATGGCTGCAATTTTTTTCTTGAAACTTTTGTAACGGATAGTGCTAATTACACTCATTAGTATAGCGTGAAGTTTATTTTGAGTTTTTTTTGTTTTTTTTCAAAAATTATATAAATGTAAATTTTTTGAAAGATCTCTCACATCTTTAATATGCACATTATCCGCAATTTGTAAAGATGATTATATTTGTGAGTGTAAGTGCTTCAAATAATTTCAAATAAAGTATTTTGAAAACTCAAAAATTTTCTATGAAAATGAGCTTCAAATTTCGCATTTTTAGTAGTGCTAAAACGCCATTTTCTCTTAAACGGCACATAATTTTTAAAAGAAAATTGCCATTTACGGCTAGGTTTTTGTGTTCTTTAATATTCTAAAATTAATGTTTCTGTTCTACCAATAGGAAACCGAAAAATTAAGAAAATGACAAAAAAAGTACTTTTGGCGATGATAGATGGTAGCTGGCAAGAAAGAGTATGTGGCAATTCCGAATATTGACAAATAAATAAAATAAATACGGTCATGCTTAATTTTTTCAAAATACGAGTAGTTTTTCTTTAATTTTGTGACAAACGTAATAGGCCGCTGTAAATTTACTGCGCTTCGGACAGCTGGATGCGTCGTAAATTAGAATGTGCAATTTTGTATATTATTTCTTTCTTCGTTTCTTACATTCGAACTTTGTTATAGACTTACACATTAATATTTTAGAAATTGTTTATTTTGAAATATTTGAAATAAGTAAAAAGAATTAATAGCTCTCAGAATAGCGACAATGCAGGGTCTGCAACAATGGAATTCACTTTGCGCTCGCGAATATCTGTGAATTAGTGTCATTGTTGTGACCTAATGGAGCTGTATGAAAAGGAGTTATAATTGTCTAATTTATGTTGATATTTGCAGGCAAATATTTAGTTTTGCACCAAATGCTGTACCATTTGTAGTGAGTAGAGAATTTGTTGCATGGTTTTAAAATACTCTTCCCTAATCATGGCCCAATGGAAGGCATTTCTATATTTCCAGGGTATCAGGCTTCTTTTTCCAATACATGGTTACAAACTTTTGCATTCTATTTTTGTGAAGTTGTAGAATTCACATAGTTCTGACAACACTGCAACGGAAATAGTGAGTTCCAAGCGAAGATGTTAGTAGAGCATAAAGTGCAATATTACAGTACTACTTAGCTGTTTCCTCTAATACGGGAAAGTAAGTGCTGTTGTAGCACCACTAGTTTTTCATAATAATTGAGAGAATAATATTCCTATTTCGACTCCGGTTGCAAATAATTTCCCCCCAAAAATCCCTAAACATATCCTGTCATTTTGTTTCCTATTCTTTCCCCAGTGCGAAAAAAGTTCCAATTTTGGGGACAAAACTCCCCGATCTACCAACCCTGCAGCGCTTCAAGACGATCAAATGAATATTCCAGTACCAACTTTCAAAAACCATGGTACTTTCGCTCAAATTTCTGGTACCAATGACACTTTACTTAAATTCATTGTTCATATTAGAACTCTATTGTTTTAAACGCGCAAGAAAGGTTGTGAAACTTAACTCGATACTGATTCATTTTAAATCGATAAATTAAATGGAAGAGAGTTCTATGTGGAATGGTCCTATCATTTTCAACTACAACACGAGCTAGAAAAAATTAATCCTATGTCACGTTTAATGTTTTTATGGCAGTGTTTTCAACAAAATAACAGTTATTTGTAGTATTGGTGATAGTTTTAAATTAGTGAATAAACTAGTGGTGCTACGGAATGGCACAGACTTTCCCGTATTAGTTTTCTGTTTCGTGTGGTCTCGGCTAGCTATTCGGACTTGCCAATACTCTTGACAGCTGCCATCTATCGCCGCCCAAATTACATTTTTTTTTTTGACATTTTATTATTATTTTGGTTTCCTAATAGTAGAACAAAACTATTATTTTAAGAATATTAAAAAACAGTTAAACCTTGTCCTAAATGGCAATTTTCGTTGAAATATTTGGAGCCGTTTTCAAAAAAATGGCGTTTAAGCGCTACTGTAAATGCGAAAATTGAAGCTCTTTTTAACAAAAAATGGAGTTTTCGAAAAACTTCATTTGAAGTCATTTGAAGCATTTACACTCACAAATTCAATAATGTTTACAAATTGCTGGAAATGTGCATTTTAATGGTATGAAAGAAATTTCAAAAAAGTATATTTTTGTAATTTTTGAAAAAAACAAAAATATACCCCAAATTGAACTTTACGCCATATTAATGAGTGCAATTAGCGCTATCCTTTCGAAAAGTTTAAACCAAACATTCAGAGCGTTTCAGAAAATACGGAATTTTGAGCTAGTTTTCACAGAAAAGTATTCAGTTGTTGAGAAACTTCATTCGACATTATTTATAGCACATGTACTCATTAATATAATAATGTAAACAAATCGCCACTAATGTAAATATTAACAACGTGAGAGGCAAGTCAAAAAAATTAAATTTTTGCAATTTTGAAAAAACAAAAGAATAGAGCAATATGGCGTTTATGCCATCTCATAGAGTACATTAGGCACTATACTTATCAAAAGTTGAAAGAAAAAATTTGGAGCCGTTTTTGAGAAAATCTAGCTTTTGTAATTTTTAAAATTGCAAATATTGCGTGCAATAATGCGCAAAAACTAGTAACTTTTTCAAAAAGAATATACATGACCTTAATGAAAGAACTCACTTTGGAAAACAAATTTGATTTGTAGGAAAAGTCTCATTCTTCAATTTTGTACTTGTAGAAAGACGCTCAAAAATCCAAACTTTTGCCATTTTCGAAAATTCAGAGTTAACTGTGAAAATGAGACATATGCCACATTTATAAGTGTATTATACTTTATCCTTACAAGAAATTTAAAGAAAAAATTTGGAGCGGTTTTTGAGAAAATTTTGAAAATGTCCGGGGGGCTCCATGTAAAGTACCTTCAAATTTTGAAGAAAGTTTTTCACAATCGAGGCGCCTAGACTGGACGCTGATCGACCGGAAAATACCCATTTTGGAAGAAATCTCACGTATGGTTTACATGCGTGTTGTTCACAGATGGACAGACTGACAGACAGATGGACGTTTTGAAAAAACCCACTTTTTCGGTATAAGGGTGTGTTTCCAAAAGGTGTATTTCCGTTGAAATCTCAAAATCGATTTCCCGCAGCATTACATAACTTTACCTAAACTATGTACGTATAGGAGAAAGTAAAAATATTATACGAATTTTAAATCGTACATCTTCAATTACCGTACACACGAAATCCTGATATTTAAACGTACCATATTAAAATCCTGGAAAAAATACCAGGATCCTGATACGTCTGACAATACTGCGTGCGAGGCTCGCAAACTCTTCAAGTTCAATTTCGAGTTGACACATGCGCAGAGGCGCAAAAATGCAGTCGATTGCTGCCCGAGGCGAGCGAAAACTTCTTACTAGGGATGGGCAGTATCGCCCTTTTATCTGAACGGTTCTTTCTACTATCGTTCTTATTAGTCAATTGGTTCAAAAGAACGAGATAGTGCATTTATTTTGGCGACGTACGTGTTTTATCAGCGTTGAGGTTGAATTTCTTTTGTCAAGACCATAGGTTGGGGAAAAAAATCAACCGAGATCGTGAAAAACTAATGGTGCTTCCGAAGCACATACTTTCTCGCATTTTCCCTAAATGTTCCGCAATATTATACTACTACATAAACCAGCAAATTGATTTCCGCTCCGAGATGCAATCCCAAATCCTCAGATTTAACTTGTCGGCATTCATGCCACTACGCCACAAAAGCGCCCATTGACCGAACTCAGGCAAGGGCATAAACACATTAATATTCAATTGTCCATGTAAAAAAACAACAAATAATTCAGAGCAACTATAAAAAATTCCACCCCAGATATATGTTTTCCTTTCTCATTCACATTCAAAACGTCGAATGCTATACGAAGTGCTACCAAAGCCCATACATTTTTTTAATTATTTAAAATGCTCTGCAATAACATACACGGGTCATTCCATATTAAATCAACACAGTTTTAATTAAAATTTTACCTCACCATTTTAGATTCAGATGAAATTTGACACATAGGTAGTATGCATGGAGAATAAGAAAACTACAAATTTTGAGTAAAATATTTCCACCCGTTTCTGAAATACAGCCATGTAAAATTTTGCAAAATTGGCTTCCCGAAAATTTTTAAATTGATGTAGAACCTCACCAAATTAAGATAGAGAGCTGGAACAGATGTCATTGTGCAGCTTTCTTTATGGCCTTTTATATGATATACAACTGAATAGGGGTTGCGTTCAAAAAGGTTTTCAAATTTGAATTTAAAATTTTGATTTTGAGTTTTTTCAAAATGCTCATCTTCAAAAAAATTGAAAAAATTCTATAATAATCCTTGTACATTTCCAAACAGATGGTGCAAGTTTAAAAATGGGACTGCAATGGGTTCATATGGTAATCTTTATTTAAAATGCACAATATTTACTTACTCTAGATTTTACTGATTTAAAATGCATTTTATTTCAAATTATAAGACCTAATATATTCAAATTATTAATTTAGTGTTTTTATTGGCGAGTGTGTTGTGTTTTATTGTTATGAATTTTCTTCTTATTATTATTATTATTTTTTTTATACCGCGGAATGTCATGCAATTGCATATTTTTACTGACTGTGCATATCGAAAGGAAATGTATAGAACTTTACCTATCACCAAAAATAAAACAAACCATGGTCAACTTTCAGTTGATGAACCAGATACGTGGGAACCTAAACATTTAAGCGAAATGAATCGTTGAGGAACGAACACCAACTTTGAGCAGCGACAGCTGGTTATTTACCATCATGCAAAGGGTTAATGATGCCCAAAATTTTGCAAAATGCCATTAATGAAAAAAGCACAGTGAGTGACAATCTCATGGTCCATCAATGAATAGGCGATTGAACTGCAACCCGGAGGAGAACGTCCGAAGACTTTCTGGTCCAGAAGAGAATCTTGAAAATAATGAAGAAGGACCCTAGTATTAATGCAGCAAAAGTTACTCCATAGTTATAAATTAGAATTGGCAAGAAACTAAATCCCGAAACCGTGCGAAGGGTACTAAGTAAGTTCAATTTCACTAGCCGCGTTGTCAGAAGAAAGCCACTTCCAAGTTGAAAGAGAAATACCCGAAAAGATCTGACCTCGATCCTCTTCTCCACAAAAACCTGGAATACATGCACTAAAATATACCGCATACTTTAAAATACGCATTTAAACTAAAAACTTGCACACATGCAAAATAAAAATAGGGTAGATTTGTTTTATTTTTGATGATAAAGTGATATACATTTCCTTTCGATGTGCACAGTCAAAACAATTGCAATTGCATGAAGTTCCGCGGTCTAATAGTAATAATAATAATAATAATAATAATAATAATAACAATAACAATAAAACACAACACACTCGCCAATAAAAACACTAAATTAATAATTTGTATATATTAGGTCTTATAATTTGAAATAAAATGCATTTTAAATCAGTAAAATCTAGAGTAAGTAAATATTGTACATTTTAAATAAAGATTACCATATGAACCCATTGCAGTCCCATTTTTAAACTTGCACCATCTGTTTGGAAATATACAAGGATTATTTTAGAAGTTTTTCAATTTTTTTGAAGATGAGCATTTTGAAAAAACTCAAAAACAAAATTTTAAATTCAAATTTGAAAAACTTTTTGAACGCAACCCCTATTGAGTTGTATATCATATAAAAGGCCATAACAAAAGCTGAACAATGACACCTGTTCCAGCTCTCTATCTTAATTTGGTGAGGTTCTACATCAATTTAAAAAATTTCGGGAAGCCAATTTTGCAAACTTTTACATGGCTGTATTTCAGAAACGGGTGGAAATATTTTACTCAAAATTTGCAGTTTTCTTATTCTCCATGCATACTACCTATGTGTTAAATTTCATTTGAATCTGAGATGGTGATGTAAAATGACGTCTTGATTTAATATGGAATGACCCACACCTACATAAAACAGAAAATGTGTTTTCAACAAGCACGTTATTTTTCTATTCCGACACGCGAACAAATTTCCTCAGAGTTAACGTGCTGGCACTGATACCACTACGCCATATAAGCACAGTGAGCTGGAAAGGTCGTTTTCCGGCGCACGATTACATACATTTCTCTTACGAAAAATTCGTAAGTCGAGAAAGTAATAATAATTTCGGAACCGTTAGGGATATGTAAGTTGATCGCATGAGTTCAGGATAAATTGTATTTCAATTTAATGTTGAAATACTCATAAATTTACTTAAATCGGTTCACACAGATGCACACAAGACAACGATTGATTTGACATGACATATGTTTCAGAAATCGAATTACAGAGTTGAAAAAATGTTTAAAAAGATACAATTTGGGAAAACACAGACAAGTCCTGTATATTTATCTGCATTGATTCTATTAGTGAGTAGAAGTACTTGCGGGCTGAATACTTATATATTAGTAATTGTATAAACTCTATCATTAGGAAGCCGGTAATTGTCAACATGAAAAAAAAAACAAGTCTTTTGGGCGACAAAGAAAGGCAGCGGTGACGGGCTTACTCCAAACCCTATATCCAACGAACTAGATCAGAAAAATAACTACTGCGAGAAAGTCTGTGCCATTCTACAGCACCATTACTTTATTTATTTATTTACCGTCCCACATTACACACGTGGAGAAATTTTAAAGAAAAAATTTCGAGCAGTTTTTGAGAATTTTTTTTTTGTAAATTTGAAGCGAAAATTACGCAAAAACGACTCGTTTTTCAGAAAATTCTACATAGAGCTAATTTTGTACAATAGAATTTGTCTGAGGTAAAAATCTTTCTACAATTGTATAGTTTTAAAAATATTTTTTTTGTAATTTTCAAAAAACCAAGTTATTCCCGGAAATAGGACCAAGACCATATTTTTTATCGTCCCTCGTTACATAAGTAAAGAACATTTAAAGAAAAAATTTGGAGTAGCTTTTGAGAAAAATGTTTTTTTGTAAATTTGAAGCGCAGTTTACGCAAAAACACTTCGCTCACGAATTATCAGCATTTTATCTACAAATATATAAACATTATAATATTAAAACGTATGAAAAGTTTGGAATTTTACATTGCATACATTTGATTTCTCGAGGAATAGCCGTAGATTATACAGGAACATGAAAGCGTAAGTTTACTTCGTAAGAAATACTTTGTTAGATTCGTTCGAAAAAGTGTTGTTTTTTTCTTCTTCCAAAACATCCGTCTGTTCGTCTATCAGTCTATGAATACCACCAGCGCACACTGGGACAGAAAGGGGCAAAACCTGGCCTAAACCCCAAAAACGAAATAACTTGTGCAGTGTTTACAAGTAGCTCTCTTGAAAGAGGAATGTTCACCCCTTAAGAAAATATTAACATAAACAATTTTACCCACCTGTTTCTTGTGTGGCGCGTCTGTAAAATTGAGCTCAGTCTGCCGTACGTTTCCTAGAGAGTGTGGTGTCTTCCGGACAAAAAAAAATTGAGCGGTTAGAGCATCAACATACGAAAAGTCAGGAGCAAGATTTTTGGTCAACGTACTCATGTTTGTAAGTACTTTTATGAGTTAATTTGCAATTTTGCTAAAAAAAATTCTACTTAATGTTTATATTCCATTATATTGTAACGTGTAAAATATCCTAATATTTGGGTAAGTTCAATTTTGGACAGGGGTGAAAGTACACTGTTTCAAACTGTTCCAAAACTAGACTTATCGCAAAAAATACCTCATAATGTGTAGAATATGAGGCAATAAACAGATATCAGCGCAAAAGGGCCCTAATGATAGTTTTTGGTTTTAATTTATCACGCTACATTCAAGTGAAGATGTGAAAATGGACTATATGTGTCCCTAAGCCACTCTTTGTTCATAGAGAAGAACTATTAGTAACACAGCTAATAACTAGGGTATTTAAGAGTTAACCATATGCAGGCGCGGATCCAGACTTCTCTTTTGGGAGGGGTCAGGTTAAGACTCAAGTGCATTTATTTCGGAAAGGGGCGAGGGTACAGAATGTAATAACATATATTTTGCGTATGTTATACGTATATCAGATTGACTTTATTACACTACAAATATATTAGAAATTCAATATACCAATAATCACATATCACGTATCAATCAGATTACTATTGCTACCCTATCCTCTGGGGGTGATGTGGAGGTAGCTTTTGAATTTTAAATGGTAACCCCAATTTTTGCTGCAGATTCGAATTCTGCATACAAAAACATGTCAATTTTAATCGGCAGAGGCGGGATTCAGGAGCGGCAAGGGGGGCAACTGCCCCCCAATCTTGGAACAAATTTAAAAAAAATTATATTTAATTTTATTTTGCGGATCATCAAATTTATACATAAAATATTTACTTGTTTCTGTATTTTGAGAAGAAATATAATAATAATAATAATAATAATAATAATAATAATTAAGCGAACAATAATTTTATTGACCTGAGCTAATAATATACTACATTAATAAATTGGTGAACTTTACTTCAGTATTATAAAACGCGCAGGATAATGTTCAGCGTTATTTTGAATATCCCTTATTAATTCATCCTATTTTAATTATATTTTCCTTTGAAACGTTATTTACTTGGAAATTAAACAGTTTCATGCCTAAAATCATGAGTCATAACTAGACCTTGGATTTTAAGACAAATGCCTATTTAGTTTCTTTAGGATGTTGTGAAAAATAATTGCAGATGTTTACGAATCATGAGAGAATAGATCTAATGAAAGCTAATAGTGCCTAAAATGTTCTAAAAGGGCAGTTGATGCCTATTTTAATATAATTTTGCCCAAAACTGCTTCAAACAAGTGATTTTAAAGAACGATATTTTAATTGCTAAATCTTGAAATTCGTTTTACGGAAACGCAAAAACTTTTCAGAAATGCAAATATTGTGTGATCGAATACACAATCGACATCGAACCGAAATATTTCACCCAAAATACCGAACAAAAGGAGCCCTGTAAGTCAAAATAATTAAGATGTTTCACGCTCGTCTCCGATCAGCACGCACTTCTTGGGCACCCATTCCTGGTGCAGCTGCGCTGTTAAGACAGGTTTAGGCTAACCGCCGCAGAGGGTCGTCTGTGAAGTCCAGGGGAGGAAAGACAGGTCAGACAAAAGCCTTCTGTCGGACAGGCATAGATTACAAAAAAAGGCCAATGGTTAAATGAGTCGTGTGGTGCATGTTTTTTTTGGGGGGGCGGTGAGACATGTAAAGAAGTTCCAGGAGAAGTGAGCATGAGAAATGTAACTAAATTTGTTTGCTCCTATAAATCTGTGTCAATGAAAAGTGCATATTCAACCTTCAAAATGATTTTAATAGATAAGACAGCGTTCTTGTAGAAAATATTGATTATGCACTATACTACTAATTATGAAAGTGAATAAGATATGCTTGTAGTCTCTCTCCTTAATGTAAAAATACTTTTTCCTGCATAATAAAAATTACCTAATTTAATCCTTTTGAGATCAGTTCTAGATGCCAGAAATATAACTTTTTCATGTCTATTTTTTTCCTTGCTTAGTCATTCTTTAACTTATTTTAAATGCCTAAATCGTCGATTTTAATGCCTATAAGTGCCTAATTTTGTTTCCTATTTTAGGTGCCTAAATCAAATCTTTTTTGTGCCTAAAATTCCGTGGTCTAGTCATAACAGTCAAATTTTATCTCTCAAAAAGAATGAGTATTTTTCGTTTATTATAGATATAGATAGAGGTAAAGGTGGTGATATGAGCAAGTTATATAATATGAGCCCCCTTGGTATCTTTCCATACATAGCAAATATTCTAGCAGGAACTATTTTAACAACTAGTTTAATAATTATTTTTTCCATCATAGCTCTGTGGTTCAGTTGTAAATGAGAACTGATGTCAAACAGAGGTGTTCGTGTTTTCTCGGTTCTAAAAGGTTTGGAAGGCAAGTTTTAGCTTATCATTATAGTTTCAGTTCGCTTAGACCGATTCTGATTCTTAACGAATGAAATAAAACATGTATTTTGACCCTTTGACTGTCACGTGTGTTAATCTCAAAATCACGCTGCCAGGCCACGCCCATTTTTTCGCTACTCTAAATTGCATAAGTTGTGCATCATAATTATACATGTGGCCTCTCCTTGCGGGACAAATCTGTATCAATTTGATACTTATGGCAGTCTTAAACATTGTTTTTATGCATGCCATTGTAATTTCGAACTACCAAAGACCGGTTGTAAAATGAGCCCCGAACTATGGTGCGAATATCAGCTCCAAACTTCAACTGGCAGTATAACTTGTGTTCCTACTATTTTTGTATTAGATGCCACCAAGGATCTAGGGCCAAAGCAAAAAGGAACTAGTGGAGGTACGTAATGACACAGACTTTTTAATTAGTTTCCTAATTTCTTTGGTCGGGACTAACTTTTCGGTTTTGCCGCATCCTTTTGCCAGCTATCATCTATCGCCGCCCGAACATTTACTCAATTTTTCGATTTCCTAATGGCAGAATCCAAAAACTGCTTTAAGAATGTTATTGAAGAGTAAACCTTTGTCCTATATGGAAATTTTCGTTGAAAACTTTGGTGCCGATTTTACGAAAATGTCGTTTACGTGTTACTGTGAATGCGAAATTTGAAGCTCTTTCTCACAGAAAACTATTGCGATTTTAAAAAACTTTATTGGAAGTCGTTTGAATCACTGCCACTCACCAATGCAATAATGTATACAAATCGCCGAAAATGAGCATATTAACAGCGTGACAGATATTTCAAAAAAATTGCATTAGTGTAATTTTTGAAGAAACAAAATAATACAGCAAAATGAATTTTCAGTCATCTTAAAGAGTGCAATTAGCATTATGCATATAAAAAGTTTGAAGACAAAATTTGGAGCCGTTTCTGTGAAAATGGTGTTTGAGTGTTTCTGAAAATGCGGAAATTTGAGCTCTTTTTCATAAAAAAATGTTGCGTTTTCGAGAAACTTTATATGAAATAATGTAATGCACTTGCACTCGTAAATGCAATAATATGAACAAATTGCCTCTAATGTAAATATTAACGATGTAAGAGACAAGTAAAAAAAACATTAGTGTAATTTTTGAAAAAAAACAAACAAAACAACAACAACAGCAAAAGAATAGAGCAAAATATCGCCTATGTCATCTTATAGAGTACACTATCTGTTCCAAAAGTTTAAAGAAAAATTCTAGAGCCGTTTTAGAGAAAATCTTTTTGACATTTTTTAATATTACACATATTGGACGCAATTTTGCGCGAGAAATAATAAAATTTTCAAACAATGTTTATGACCTAAACGAAAGAACTAATTATGAAGAAAAAATTTACTTGAAAGAAAAATCTCTATCTTAATTTTGTAGTTGTAGGAATACGCCGAAAAAATATCAGTCCCTTGCAACTATCAAAAATTCAGATTTATCAGTGAAAATCGGACCCGATCAAGAAATTTAAAGAAATATTTGGAGTCAATTTCGAGAAAATGTTGAATATGCCCCGAGAACTTCATGTAAAGTAGCCCCAAAAATTAATGTATGTTTTTCAAAATCGCAAAGCTTCATCTCAGGCCAGATCGACAAGGGTTTATTCAGTTTGGAAAAAATCGTACCCATTGTTTAGGCGCTAGTGTTGTTCACATACCAGACGGACGGATGGACGTTTTGGAGGGGAAAAAAATCGGCATCAGGGGACACCCAAAATGTGTATTCCCGTCGAAATCTCGAAATCGACTTTCCACAACATTACATAACATTCTGAATATTACATATATTATTCTGTATGTACGTACGTGTACGAGAAAATACCTAGTGCCACAGAATGGCATAGACTTTCTCGTACTAGTTAGTTTTCTAATTTCGTTGGTCTTGGCAAACTTTCATTGTCCCACCCTTTTGCCATCTATCATCTACCTCGGCCCAAAGTACAAAAAAAAACAAAAACAATTGACCGATGTTGAAGATGAAGTTATATTTGTTTTAAAAAATATCATTTAATTCAATTTTTAAAGTCGAAATAAAAGTGGGGGCTCATATTATCACCTTACATAGGAGATTGCATTTTAATTAAGACAGTTTATTAATGCAGATTTTTAAATATATCCTACAGTAATGTAAAACTGTCATAATAAATAATAAAAATTTCGATATTTCGATATACGATTCACTGAGAAAAATGCATTTTTGAATTTACAGTTCGGACTGTTCAAATAACGAGGATCGTCACCTCTGTGTTCAACTAATCTAATTAATAACATTTAATAATAATTAATGAATTAATTAAAATTGAAAACGGTGTATATAATTACAGCACAATTAACTTAAAGCATTAATATGAACGAATATTTTCGTTTTGATAATAGTGCCCAAATTTGCCCCCCCCTAATGAAAGATCCCAAATCCCGCCTCTGTTATCGGTACATTTATTTTAAAAAGCAAATTTATAACGTTATCTACAAAAACTTTCAAATTAGCAAAAATAACTTTCATTTGATGCAATAAGAAACAATTTGTGAAGAAATAAATTTATATGAGAGAAACATGTAAATGTGTGTAATAAAAAAATTATATTTTAATAAATTATTATCTATACTAGTCTATATATATGTGTGTGTATATATATATATATATATATATATATATATATATATATATATATATATTCTATATTCTATACTAATATATAAAGACAGAACTGCACTGACTTACAGCGCGATAATCTCTGAATCTACTGAACCAATACTGATGAAACTTTTGTATTAGCTTCCTTTAAAGGTCTGGAGTAACATAGGCTATGATTTACAATCGCAAACCTTACTACATTCACAAAATAATTACTTTTTCCGGACATTTTTCGCTTGGCTCTACATCACAGATTCAATAGTGGATCAATGTTAATAGTTTAGCTGCGCGCCACCAGAGGATGAGGTCTAAGATCTTCTACTGTTTTCATCAATGTAAAAAATTGTGTATTTACAGGACTGTTTATGTTTCACAGTCAGTTGTCTAACCATAAATATTTGTTTTAGTATAATGGTAGTTTTTTTCGCTTTATTTAGAAAATTAACTTGAATTGCGTGTAGAAGCTAATACGAAAGTTTCATCAGTATTGGTTCAGTAGATTCAGAGATTATCGCGCTGTAAGTCAGTGCAGTTCTGTCTTTATATATTAGTATAGATATAGATCACGAACAATTTGTATGGGAGTATAGAAAAGTGTTGTTTTTAGATTTTTTGTGATTTTAATTGCGTGCAGACGTGAGTGCATTAAGTGTACAAGAGACCAAATGTTTGGAAGACATCATTTTCTGATGAATGTGGTTAACATTGCCGTGAAAAGGTATATATGCACATATGTCTAATTGTAGTAAATTAAGCATTATTATTACGTATTTGCAGGTTAGGCGAGTGACAGTGCGATTTACGAGTTATTCTGAAACTGATGGAGGAATGCATGCTTCAGAGAAGTGTTTTAATGTAGTAGAGAGTACCTTTGGGTGCTGAAGGAAGGGTTAAACTGATGCATTAATACAGTTTTTAGTAAAACGGCAGTACAGTTAAAGTAAAATAGTATTGGTAAATGGGTATTTGGAGGAATTTAATGCGTGACAACGCTGGTTTTGAAGGTTGTTATTTTAAATAAGAGAAAAAGTGTTGTCTAGCCGGGATTCATTGTGATCTCGGATTTTTGGAGATATTATAAGCGTATAAGTGGTTAATGGCTCCTTTTGGTCAGCCACAATTTATCAAGGATCCTAAAACAGGTACTAGAATCCAATTAAAATTACTTTAATTATTTCTAACCGTCGTCGCGTCGATTGATGTGGCAAGATCAATTTCAAACTTTTATATATAAATACGCGAGAAGAAAAAAATATGAAAAAGAGTAAGATTTATAATGTGTCAAGTTATTGTAAGTTTTGGTATATAATACATAAAATTCCACAAACAGAATAACGTAAGTAAATGCATTTAATTTTTTACTTTAGATTTGTTCATTATTTTCAGTTATAAAGAGAAAGGAGTTTGTGGAGCCGGAACCCCAATAGGACTAAAATTTAAATATTTTTTAGTGAGAAGTGCTGTAGTGTGTAGAAGGTTTTTTCCAAATTGGAGCAAGGCAGAGAGGCGTGATAGCGTGGAGGGAATATACGGTAGAATATAAGTAGGCTCTACCACAGGGCGGGAATTGATGGAATTTCACTTTCTGTTTAATACAAAATTATGACAAATACCCCGGCAATGCGGGGTTCTTCATAAGCTAGAAAAATTATTATACAGAAAATTAATCTAATATATAAAAATCAATGTTTGTTGGTTCGTGCTTAATGCGTTGCCGCAGCAGCATCCAATTGCGATAAAAATGTGTCAACATTTGCTTGCACTTGCGGGAAGAACACAGGCATAGTACAATTATTGTAACTCCACTAGATGACGCTAGAGCACATGATAGCGTTTCAGTTAAATGCTATTCCCAATCCACGTGAGCTTCATTGTTGCTGGGCGTTGCCGTGTGCTCTGGGGCGAGGACGAGGAGAACACAAGGAGCAGGCGGCGCAAGTTGATGACAGGAAAGTGAAGAAGAGACAGGGAAGAGAGAGAGATGAAAAATAAGAGATAAGGAAATAGATAAAGAAAGGGAAAATAAAGGAAAAAAGAGAGAAGGAAATAGAGAAAGAGAGGGAAAATAGTGAAAGAGAAGGAAAATAGAGGGAAAATAATGAAAGAGAGGTAAAATAGGGAGAGGGGAAAAGAGAGGGGAGAGAGGGGGAATGAGAGAGCGGGAAAAGGGTCAGAGAGTGAGGGAAGAAGAGACACAGAGAGGGAAAAATAGATGGAGAAAAGAGACACAGAGGGGGAAAAGAAACAGATGGAAAAGAGAGAGAGGGGGGGAAAATGAGAGAGGAGGAAAAAGAGAGGAGGAAAAAGAGAGGAGGGAGAGGAATATTTCCTCAATTATTTCTTCTGCGGCAGCAACGCGCCGGGTACCAGCTAGTAATTAATAAATACATGCATATAATAAAGAAATAAACTAAATTATACTTTTATTTTTTCTCACAATTATTTTTCTCGTTTTCATTTTTCCTTTTTTTCACCTTTTTTCGATTCTTCTATAACAATGTTGTAAAGTTCATTATAATTTTGTGGACAACACAAGACATGCAAACATCTCATAAATTTAATTCAATGCAACATTTAATAAATTGCAAAGAACTGATCCGATTCCTTTTGCATTGACAAGATGCTTTGTATAATTAAAACCCAGATAAAGTAACATTATTGCAATACTGTTTATCAATGAGAGTCAAAAGATAATTTCGATACCGGTTTCGGATTCAGCGACAGCAAAACATTGAAATAAGATATTTTAAGCGTCAGACTAATTTATAATTTTTTTATAATACTCGGATTACAAGTTTGAAACTATGTCATTGTTCTTAGATAAAAACAATTAGCACAAACCGTAATAATAATTAATTAAATCATAAATCCTCGCTCATCAGCCGAACTAAAATTCTCTAACCTGATTCGGACTCTGCGACAAGGGAGCGCGCGCTATCTCCCTTTCACTGGGCAAAGAGCCCAGCAGGTGCCTAGGCTCTCGGCAGGCACGGATTTGTACAGCGATGCACGCTCACGTCTCAACCATCCAAATTCACCTCATTAACTTACGTGGTGGGAAAGTAAGGGTTGTTTGTGTTATTTGCGCTGACGTTTTCTTTATGAAACAATTATTGAAGCTAAAGATAGTGTTGCAGACAATGTTCCATTGACTGTGCGCCAGTCTCATAACTTCCAAACGGTTCACGACATTGAAATGCAGTTTTCGCTCAACAATGCGGAATCATTAGTCAAGTAATACGCCGTAGAGATAGAAATAGTAGGAATACGCAGTAATATACTGTGTTAGATATGAAGGGTCTATTGAAATCTGCATCAAAGCAGACATGACTATGGATGAACTTTCAGGGTGAGAACTATTTCAAAGACACAAAATTATGTCTTTTAAAATTATTGATACAGTAAGTACTCAGATGGACTACAGGTATCAAGATTATGAAACTCATTTTCTTGAATTTCTTGACGAAAAGCAGTTTTCCACCTACAAAGCGTCCTTTCGTTCAGAAAAGTTAAATAATAATGTAACATTTATTCGTCATGGGTTGAAAAAGCACTAATTTCAAGCCAACAACGCGAGGTATTTCAATCTACATTTTTCTTAAAATACGTTTATTTTTCGGAATTATTAATCAAAGTTGATAGGAACTTTTACAATGTGTTAATCGAAGTCATATTGTGTGAAAATAGTGTTAAGATACACAGTATTATAAGATTGCGCCCGCATTTGCCCACAATATGGCGGAGAGCGCAACGTCCAATTTGTTACGCTAGTGCTCACCTCTCACTATAGGAGTAGTGGGCCTTGAACGCTTAAGACGTTAACTTAAAAGATTGCAAGATTCAAGCTTCTGTGCTTATACTTACGTCAGAAATAAGAAATGAACCAATCACAGTATGTTTAACTCAAAATCAAGTATCGAAATAGGATCGAAGTCGATAGATCGAACAAAAGACTTGTTTTCCAAATTGCTTGGTTGATTTTCGACGGTTTTCTGCATTGTTTTGTAGCGTACGATCTTTTTGTAGTTTAGTTTCGTTGTAATATTCATAAGTACCATTTAGTTTGAATTTTTATTGAAATTAAAATACCTAACCGAACCCAACCCAACTCATGGCCGCGAGGCCGAGACGCCGCTGGTAGGCCTTGGCACGTAAAGAGCTGTTGTGCCACAGTACATACGTATTTCATTTCAGTGTTAGATTAGATTAGATTTATTTAAACTGCAAATGGGCATAACCCGGTGGCAGCTAATTGTAAAAACAAAAATATACACAGCCTTTCTGTAATATAGAACTCTAAAACCACTAATAATAATAATAACAACAACAACAATAATAATAAGAAGAAGAATAAGCAAATTATATACTAATTGTAGTAATAATAATGGTAAAATAATGATAATAATATAAAAACTGACTGATTCATAAAACATTAAATAACATTAAGAGAGAAAACACACACACACACTGCATTAGTATCACACTGCACTTCACTGCACTTCACTTCACTAAGACCTGAAAACATTTCCTTCTTTATTTCTCTGCTATACACTGCACTACACCTCACTTCACAATAGAACACTTATGCATCGCTATATAACCCACTATTCTCCCGCATTTACTTAATAATACCCTAAATTAATTTCCTAAACTGTTGAACACTTTGAGGAAAGGGTTCAAAGGTTTTTGCAGGCAATCTATTCCATTCCGTAATCGTTCGATTTGTAAAAGAAAATTTCCCGACATCCGTTCTCTGCTGTCTTAAATTTATTTTGTGCCTGTGATCCACTCTACTGATGTATGTAGGAATACACAGCCGCCGATTAATTTCTTTCCAAGCTGGATGACCATCATAAGCTTTATACAAGGCGCAGAGTCTTGCTACTGATCGCCTGTTTTTGAGTGAATCCCACCCTGCCGTTTTCTTGTCCCTGAAAGTAAATTTAGCTGCCCTATGCTGAATCCTTTCCAAGTGTTTACACTGCATAATCTTGTGCGGATCCCAACAAATTGTTCCATATTCCATTATTGGACGAACAAGAGATAAATAAGCAATTTCCCTCGCGTTTGCCGTACTCTTTTTTAGGATGCTCATTACAAAG
The DNA here is from genome assembly GCA_031308135.1 of Acheta domesticus. Taxonomy (NCBI): domain Eukaryota; kingdom Metazoa; phylum Arthropoda; class Insecta; order Orthoptera; family Gryllidae; genus Acheta; species Acheta domesticus. The sequence continues at coordinate 38,040,116 of JAHLJT010002406.1, forward strand.
TGAAGAGATCTCCAGGCTTTCCCTACAACAAAATCTACGTGTTTTTTCCAACTTCATTTACTATCGAAATGAATTCCTAGGTACTTGCACGAGGAAACTCTCGGAATAATGTCATTATTTAAACGGTAATGTGTTTCACTGTAATTATGACCCCTGCCAAAAGTGATGGATTTACTTTTAGAGCTATTTATGGACATTCCGTTATTTTCCGCCCAGTAATGTAACGCATCAAGATCCTTTTGCAGTATTTCTTCATCTCTTTTCGAGTTAATACTACGATATATTATGCAATCGTCTGCAAATAGCCAAGCATTTGAGGTTAATTGCGCCGGCAGATCATTGACGAAAGCTAGAAATAGAAGGAGTCCAATGACACTCCCCTGCGGTATTCCTGACGTAACGCTTGCCCCGGAAGATAACTCTTGTCCAATTCGGACTTTCTGTTTTCTATCTCGCAGAAACTCGCTAATCCACGCCACCACCCTGGGATCTATGCCTGAATTCATTAATTTCTGTACAAGCCGATCGTGTGGAACGACATCAAATGCTTTAGCAAAATCTATAACTACTGCATCTACTCTCCCGCCCGCGTCAATTTCATCTGCTAGATCCTGAAATAGCGTGACTATCTGACTTTCGCATGAATAACCACTCCTGAACCCGTGTTGCCCATCGTAGAGCCATTTTTTAATTTCCCATTCTTTCTTAATGTAACTCCCAACTAGATGCTCCATAAGCTTGCACACCACTGACGTAAGACTTACCGGCCTATAATTGCATAATTTAGTTTTGTCACCACTTTTAAAAATTGGTACGACAAAGGCTAATTTCCAATCTTCCGGTACTTTTGAATTATTCAAAGACACGTGAAAAATTCTAATTAGGTACGGTAATATTGCCTTTCCTGCTAGTTTAATTAAATCCGTAGAAATGTCGTCTGGACCCCTTGACTTACCATTTTTCATTGACTTTACTTTATTCCATAGAACGTTTACTTCAATATTAAACTGATTCGGAACCGAAGGCCCTTGAATAAATGGATGGTCCGTACTATTTTTGAAAACCGAACTAAAATACTTATTAAATGCATCCGCTTTTGCCCGATTGTCAGTAATTAGCGTGTTTCCATTTTCGCGAATAACTGGGATATCCTCTTTATTTCCTTTCCTTCTACGAACATATTTATAAAAGACTTTCCAGTTATTTCCCTTCCCACCTAGAATATTCTTTAAATATGCTTCCTGAGCAATTTTCTTTTCGCGCTCCAATTCTTTTGAATGATTTCGAAAAATATTCATATGCTCGCTACTACGCTTTCTGTTCTTAAATGCCTTTCTCGTTATCCTCTTCATTCTCCTAATTTTTGCATTGTAGTATTCTGGATCCGGATTATTTTTTAGAATTTTGCACGGAACAAACTTTTGCAAAACTTCGTATATAATATCTTTAAACACGCCCCATATTTCTTCCATACCGCCCTCTGTTCTTAGAAAGCGGTCATATTGTTCCCTAAAGAAGCCTTGAAGCCCGCTTACATTTGCTTTCTTGTATTGCCGTACTTTCGTTCCTATTGTAAGGCCTTTCCTTGAAATATTTCCGTCTAAGTCAAGAAGAACCGCTTTGTGGTCACTAATACCCTCAACAACTTCACAAGATATGAAAAGTTCTTTCGGCCTAATTAGGTAGACATCCAAAATCGCATCCTGTCGCGTCCCGGTCCGAACTACCTGGATAAAACCCCCTTCCCAGACGAGCCCGTTCACTAAATTTTGGACTTTCCCTTCGCTAACGGTTCCCTCCCAGTTTACGCTCGGAATATTTAAGTCGCCTCCAATAACAATAGCATGGCCATTTTCGTTTCCCGTTCTCTGAATGATGTTATCTAAAATGTCATATCCATCGCTCGGAGGCCTATAGCATGCAATAATTTCTAAAACAGTTCCTGACGTAATAATTTCTATTCCCATCATTTCAAACTCTCTACTGACCCACTCTAATCTAATATTAATGTCCTCTTTGACGCAAATAAAGACTCCGCCCCCTCTACTATTTCTATCCCTCCTAAGGATCTTGTAATGGGAATGAAAAATTTCAGAGGACCCGATTTCCTCAGTTAGCCACGACTCAGTCCCTATCACTATGTCGGGATCGCAGGCATCAACTAGATTCCAAAACTCTATTTCTTTATTGATTATACTACGACAGTTCACCTGCAACAACCTAAGGAACCCCTTCCTCACCTGAAAGTGTTCTTGAAAGGGCGCGTCCCTCGAAGTCGCTGCCTCTGTCGTCGCCTCCGCCGCCGTCGTCTCCGCCCTCGTCGTCTCCGTCGCCGTCGTCATCGTCGTCACCGCCGCCGCCGCCGCCGCCGCCGTCGCCGTCACCGTCGCCGTCGCCGCCGCCATCGCCGTCGCCGTCGCGGCCGCCGTCGCCGCCGTCGTCGCCGCCGCCGTCGCCGCCGCCGCCGCCGCCGACGACGACGACGACACCGCAGTCGCCGCCGTCGCCGTCACAGTCGCCGCTGTCGTCGTCGTCGCCGTCACAGCCGCCGCCGTCGCCTTCACCAGCTCAGTCACCGCCGCCGTGTCCGCCGCCTCCGTCGTCTCCGTCGTCTCCTCCGTCCCCGCCTTCTCCACCGTCACACACGTCTCCGCTGAAGCCACCGTTACCGGAGTGAAACCAACAGCCCCCGCTTCTATCGCCGCTGCCGGTAGATTTAATTTGGCCGCGGAACGCGAGACCGGCGGTTGCTCACAACGTCAACGGGCGACGGGAGGGCGTGTGCAGAATTCAGCTACTCTAGTATAGAGGCCACTGAGCTCCGCAACGCCCCTCCGGTTGAGGTGGTCGCCGTCTCGACCTAGTGAGCTCTCTGAGATCCACCCGTTTGGATCCACAAACATGAATCCGAGAGCTTTTGCAA